>NCVS01001459.1:0-97589 GCA_003055095.1 Goniozus legneri
TAAAATTTCAACTTTATTTATTAATTTAATATAGAATTCTCCTGTTGGGCCCTCCTGGTTCGAAAGTGCAAACTAACCTCGCACAAACAGTAAATGTCTCGTATTGGCGGGAGCAAATTTAAAAGAGTTTTACACGATTAATTCCCGATTCAGATGTATTTAAAAGATGTGTTTTGGTTTTTTGTTCACAATCTTAAACATTCAATAATTGAAAGTTTCTGTGTAATATCTTTATCTTTATTCATTAAAAAAATCATGCTCCTAAGATGAAATCAGTGTATCTAGCTCAATGTACCGTACATTTTAATACTATAATATTGATACAAGGTGTACATCTCATCCGTTCTTAAAAAAATTCATTACACTCAAGTTTCCATGATGCAAAACTATCTGTTGTACAATGCAATCAAGATACTAATGACCTTAGAACGATATCATTACATTATTATGAATCATAGGTTTGTGATAGTTGATTCAAATTATGCTATAATTATGAATTGTGACAAAAATATTAAAAAAAAAAAAAATAATAGAATTCATTGCGATCTAATATTTTATATTTTACATGAATAGTGTCATTTTAAATGGATAAATGAACTTAACATAAAATGTAAAAATATTTGATATAAAATACAATATACAATAGTGAAAATAACATGTAAAAGTTTGGGTTATTTTGTAACAACGATAAGTTGATCTACTTCTCAGATTTTTATTTTATTTTGAATTACAAAATAATATAAATACAAAAATATTGTTTTAAATACAATATAACCATGAGAAATTGTAAATCTAACTTAATTGTCTCATTTATAACAAAAATTGTATTCATTTAAAAGATACATTCTCATTACATTTTATCCATGATAAATAGTATTCTAATTTCTTTAAATACAACATGAGTTGTTTTTTTGACAAATTAATATCTGACTTCTTATCTTGAAACTTTGCAAGAAAATTTTCTTCTTCGACTCTTATTTTTTTCTTAGGTAATTCAGTCATAGCTGTACTTATTAATCTATGAAGTTCAGACAATGCAGCTGCAATATAAATACTAGATGTATTTCCTTCATATGGACCGCCTATAATAGAATCCACACCAACTTCTATTACTGGTATGACAGATTTGTCTTGAGACAACCAATCATTCTGTAAAATTGTATTCATTTTTCATTTAAAATTAAAATAATAATCTAACTGGAAAATATTGGACTACTTACAGTTTCAATACATTCAAAAACCGATTGTTTAGCATCTGACAGATTATCAAATATTTTATTATTTTTCATAGTTGCACAAACAACTAAAAATACATTAACAGCTTCATAAGCACAGCTCATATAATCCCCATTATAGTATAATGCAGTATATACATAAGAGTATAAAACATTGATCAAATTATATTTTACAGCAGGAGATGCTTTCTGAAATAAAATGAATTGTAATCACTTCAATATATCTATAATTGATCAATTATGTAGCATATATTTACATTCATGTAGTATTTACCAATATGTTGTTAATTAGTGGTACTTCAATAATGCATGGACAGTTTGGTATGTCTCTCATTGGATTATCTTCTTCTTCACTGTTATGTATTAATTTCTTTTTAATACGATGTGTCCACCAAGGTGTCCACTGAGGTAAAAACTTTTCTGCTTCTCCATTCTTAACTAATGCTTCAAATTCGGCTTTTTCTGCATCTGTTAATACAGACCATACTTCATCGGCATTATCTAAATTGATATGTTGAATTCTCTCTTCTAAATCACCTACCTAACAACATCAAACAAAGTTTATAATTTTCATGTCAAATTTTTTATCTTATTTATAGTGAATTTCAATTTACATCTATTTCATCATCAGAATCTATAGGACTGTCATCAAGAGTTTCATCCTCATTTTCATTTTCTAGTAAAAAATCTGTATTTTCTTCTTCTTGCTGTTGTAATCTTTTTAAAATATCTATCATCCTACGTCGTGATTCAGGGTCTCTTTCTTGATACGTTAATTCTTCCTCAACCCATTGCTTATAAAAATTTTCTGAGCAATTTAAATGAGCCTCTGATTTATAACATTGTAAATTACAGTATCCTATACCACATCGTGGACAAGTATATACTCGAGGCAATTGTTCACATCTGATAAATGAAATTAAATAATTGCAGAGTATTATTAAAATGTTCATAAATTTGTACACTTTTATAACAGTGCCTGCATTTTTGTTATTATTATTGTAAGAAGAGAATAAAGTAACTCAAAAGTACTACTTACATCTGGCAAAGAGGTTTTTCATTTGTTTTACTTGTACTCGGTAATTGGTCCATTATTATTCAACAATAATTAACAATTTTGTGTACTTAGATGTATCTGAGACACAGTTTGACAATTAATTGCAAATATAACCTAGTTCTAGACAATTTGTTTTATAATTGTAGTTTCAATTTAACATGAATGATTTACATTTCTCCCTTTAACGAATTAAAAAATACATTATTTACCATTTGAACGGAGTTTTACTTTTAAAATCAAAGAATGTAAACAACGTGAAATTATTGCCGAATGCAATCGATTCATGTAGCCACCGATTGTAGACCAAAATATAACCTCAAAATTATTATGAGGTGTTTACGACGTTTACGTCCGAAAATATGTACGATAAATCTATTCTTATAAACACCATACGGTATTGATAGATTCAAACGATTCAAACTCACACAGGCATTCATGCTATTAACGTCGTTGATAGTGTTGAAGTTCAAAGTATTATTGATTGTAGTGGTATGAAGTAAATAATTAAATTTAAATAATTAAATTCTAGATTGAATGAAATTCTTAAATTTATAAGGGTATAAGGTACGAAAATAGTTCATTTTTAATTCAATTCATAACCATATTTTTATTAAAACTCTTTTAATTTTAATTTATTAAAAACTCTTTATTAAATTTTGTACCATAGATTACAACAATTATTAATTACTCTTGTTCAACTAATGTTCCATCTTTTAATTTTTTATATTTAAATTCTTTACCCTTTTTTCTTTCATCCCAAGATTCTGTTTCTTTTTTCGACAGCACCCAACTTGAATCAACTGCTATTCGTTTGAGATCAGCTTTGCTTACTGATTCATCATTTTTACTTTTATGGTGTTTCTTTCTTTGTTTTTTAAGGGGTTGGTTACATTCTTCTATTTCTGTAGTTAAAAAATTTTCAGATGAGTGTAACAATTTTATACCAGTTTCTACTTTTGTTTCCTTGATTTCTGGTGCTATAAATTTTTTGGTTTTAAGTTTAATATTTCTGAAACAGCAAAATATATGTAGATTATGATATATTTTCATGTTTGTTAATTATGTCTCATAAGACAGCTACAATTAAATCACTACATACTTTTCTAACACTTCCGATAATTTTTTGGCTACAAAAGTTCTAAATTCTTCCGAAACATTAATCGTTCTATAATCTTTAAATTCATTTGCTGGTTTGCGTAATGATTTTAATTCAGTTTTCTGAGGTTCCTCTTCTAACAAAACACCAAAAATATAAGTTAATAGCGATTACAGCAATTTAAAATAATCTACTTACTTTTACTCGAACTTTGGGAACTATTCTTTGAGTAAATATCATCGGGAAAGAACTGATGGCTCGTAGCCTCTCTCAGCCTACTCATAGCCTCATCTTCCGAACTCGATGAATCGTCAATATTAGGCATTATTATTTATTTAATTGTAAATAATTGTCAAAAATTCTGTTTATTTTCAGTTTGGAGCAAAACGTTGCTTCTGCCCTCTATGCACAAAGTGCTGACGCTCTATAGCACGTGTACTAAGCTTGTTTTGAAAACACGATTGGGAATTTTATTTAACAAAATGTCATTTCGCGACAAGGATTGTTTGCGATATTTCGAGAATCCATGGATTAAGGAAGAGCATGAAAAGGACCCATCAGCTGTTATCGATAAATACGATTTTGATGCCGGTCGAAAATTCGTCGAAGAGCAGTTGTTAAAATACGTGCAAGATGTGCTGAAAAACGAACCTCCTCAGCGATCAGACCCTGACGGTGGACTGTACGTTGGCGCAGCCGGTATAGCTTACATGCTGCTGCGGATAAGTCGGTTATCCACTTTAACGGCAGATGCATCGGTGGACTACCTCAGAATGGCCCAGCTTTACGCCAATTTTAAACTCGACCATATTACAATACGGGGCAGTTGCTCGCCAGGATTCATAATTGGTACTGAAAATGAAATTTTAAATTTCACTACGATGAATTTCTAAAAAAAAATTCCGATCAATTAGGAATATCGATTTTGAAGATTTGAATCAGATCTAAATTAAGAACGTCAATCTTCCTCTTTAAAAGGATCCGCTATATCTCATTTATGAGATGTAGCTGTTTAAAAATTACGAGTGTCTCTTTAATTCTTTGAATAGTACATTCGCGTGAAATGTGTTAATAAAACTGTGAATACGTCAAAATGACTAGTAGGCCGGAATTTTTATTAGAACTACATTCAGTTTTATTATAAAAATAGTCAGTGTAATAAACATTTAACTTATCACATGTTAATACTTTTATAGAGGACGGAGGTGTGTTAGCAGTTGGAGCGGCTATTGCAAACTCAATGAACGATCGACAAAGAGTTCGCGATTTGTTCGAAAGGTACAACGATTGCGGTAACATCTGCCTCAGTTCGGTGAATTTCATGCATTGCGGTTCGGACGAATTCTTCGTCGGTCGTGCCGGATATTTATTCGGCGCGCTCTGGCTGGAAAACGAAATCGAAGAAGAATTTCCAGTAGGACGACTGAACGAGTTCGCAAAAATGATAGTAAAGTCTGGAAGAGCGTACGCTAAAAAAAATAATTCTCCGTGTCCTTTGATGTACTCTTACTACGGCACCGAGTACTTGGGCGCAGCGCACGGTTTGTGCTCGATTTTGCAAGTGCTAATTCAGGTACTAAATTTTAAAATACAAGAGTATACATTCCTCAAAAAAATTAAGGGGACAATTATCATTTTTAAACAACTGTAACACAGCTAGAAATGATCAAATTCAATAGATGAATTGAACATTCAAGAACGTCAATCTTCCTCTATGAAATCAACTGTCTGATTAGATTCAATTATCTTTTAATGAGCTGTATAAAAATGACGAGTGTCCCTTTAACTTAACGAATGTTCAGTTAATAAAACGAGTCAAATCGGCTGAGCCCGTAAATCTAGTGTTAACTGTTCTCTTAGAATTACTATACTAGAAAAAAAAAAAAATTACTATTATTTTTATTTAAACTACTATTTTCAAAAAAACAGTTGCCAGGATTCTTGGACAGCGACTCCGAGGTGGAGAAGGACGTGCGAACTTGCGTCGACTTCTTGCTGAGCCTGCAGACGCCAGCTGGTAATTTCCCATGCGCGCTAGACGAAATAGACAAGAACGGCAAGTCCCTGAGAGGCGAGGACGACGAGTTGATCCACTGGTGTCACGGTGCTCCTGGCGTTGCCTACCTCATGGCGACCGCGTACAGGCGCTGGGAGGACGAGCGGTATTTGAATTCTTGCCTGCTGGCCGGCGAGCTCGTCTGGTCCCGTGGACTCCTCAAGAAAGGCCCAGGAATCTGTCACGGGGTGGCCGGGAACGGCTACGTCTTCCTCATGCTCTACCGTCTCACCTCGGACAAGAAGCACCTCTATCGAGCCATGAGATTCGGGGAGTACCTGAAGCACCAGACGTTCAAGCTCCGTTCCCGCAGACCGGACAATCCCTTCTCGCTCTACGAAGGAGTGGCTGGTACCATTTGCTACCTGGTGGATCTCCTAGAACCCGATCGCGCCGCTTTCCCCTTCCAGGACGTATTTTTGAACTAATTTATCGTGTCTCTCTCCAATATGTGCAATTTTTACACGTCTATTTGTCTGTTACACTTTTTTTTTTTTTGAGGAATAGATTTTTTTTACTATATAAAATATGCATAATGTACGCAATAATGAAGGGAGAGTGAAAAAAATGATTACTCGTGTGAGATTTAATTTTCCTGAGCTCACATACACGGTTAAAGAGGCGATTACTTAACTCCTAGCTCCTTCTCCTAGATAGCGATACCAGGATAACATGCCGGAGGAAGTGGCATCGTAACAGCTATAGGATGGTAGTACAGTAGAACCGGTTTTCCGCGAGCTGTAGTTATATTTATGCATCAATGTAATGTATCCGTACACGAGTAATACGAATTGCGCTCGAGTGAAATGAATTTTCCTAAGTGGTCCATAAAAAATGCATTTATCGGAAATTTTTGGTCGAATCATCGTAAAATGTGATGTATTAGCGATGTGGTTCGATATTTTTTCAAGTCAAATCGATTTATTGTAAAATACGTGTTAATAAATACGATGCAAGAGCAACGATTATCGTAATGTTTTTTCGATCTACATTAGTGTAACATCGATAACCTATTTAAAGTTACGAAGCAGTGTTTAGTTTTGTTGCGAGTTATCGACCGAGTTTGTTTAGCTTCTGGCTGACGGTTCATAAAAAAGCGCGTATTAGGTTATACAAAATACCGCAGTGTGAATTTTCGTAATACCGGAGCAGCAATTTTAGTCGCTCTACGAATTTGATGAAACAAAATTTCTTGACTGTAGTTATATGAAGTATTATTAATAAGTAATTAGTTGTCATATAAGAATGAATAAAAATTATATCAATCTATCTTTGAAATACTTGTATTTTTCACTTATAAAATCGTAGATAAATTAACCAACCTTGTTATCTACTATCGGTTTATGAAATATAGAGAGTCGATTAAAACCATCAAAAATGTCTTTTGAGTGGACCGGCAGTCTGTTTTGACATAATTTCTGTAAAAATAATTGCGACTCATATCCGTGACAATCGATACGATAATAAGTCTCCTGTTTTAATTTTTAGTGTATTTCATGCAAGGAAGCCTTGTTCTCTACCCTACTCTTCATTCGTCATTCCGTTTTTATCGCGATAATTTCGCATCTACGTAATCACCTGTAGCATGCGTCTTGAAAAACGAGAAAATACATTGTAATACGGTAAGAAGAGTGGTATAATTGATCATGTATTATGATCCGGAAACCGTACCCGACATCCCGGAATGGGAAGGTAAATTTGTTAAAATTATTTACTCCTATATGCCGTAAATAAAAAACGGAAAAATTTTTTGACACTTGAAAGCAAATGTTACAGTTTTGTTGATTTTTCTCATTGCTATAAAAAATGCTATTTCGTCTATCATTTACTTATTTTTTGGTATGATTTTATAAATATATTTTAGTAAACTGATTGTTTATTGTTTGTTGCACTTTTCCAATAGATTTGAGAAAACAAGCTAGACACTTGGAAAATGATATCGATGCTAAACTTGCTACATTCAGTAAATTAGGTGTAAGAACAAGAACCAGTCATGGAAAAAATGAAGAAGTACCTCTTCTCGACGAAGAGCAGGTGTTTGAAAATATGGCTTCCGAGACAGAAACCTTAATATCTAAGGTGAGTTCATTTATGAATACTGTATTTATGTAGATAGTAACCAATCGATTCCGTTTCTGTTATAGCTACAAGTCATTAATGAACAGATGGCTGATGTACCATCGAGTGGTTCATCAATGTATTTCACCACGCAACGTCACAAAGATATTTTAAACAATTATAAACAAGAATTCAATAGATTAAGAGATAAGTATTTAGCTAAGAAAGATAGAGAAGAATTACTAGGCAGTGTTCGTATGGAAATAGAGTGAGTACAATAATATTTGTTAATATCTTTTCAAATTTGTAATTGATATTGTTTTTCCAGTAATTATAAAAGCCTCATGGGATCAAGCCGTAGAGAGATATATTTGAAAGAAAATCAACATTTACACAAGTAAATTAGAATAGTTTGATTTATAAATTAAAATATCTAAGTAAATAATGAAAATATTATTTTTAGCTCGGACCATTTAATCAATGATCAAATCAATATAGCAATGGAGACGAGAGATCATCTAATGAGTCAGAGACAAGCATTCAAACGTATACAAACTAGATTTAATAATGTTTTTAGTCGATTTCCAGCTGTAAATAGTTTGGTACAAAGGATAAATTTACGAAAACGAAGAGACTCTTTGATTCTTGGAGTTGTAATTGGATTTTGCACATTTTTATTATTATTGTATGCTTTTCATTGAAGAAATAACATTACATTAAAATACTTCCATCTTATAGTATCATTTTAGGTAAACATATACTCTTAGGACAGAAATTCATTGAAAATATAATACTGTATAGTTTAAGAAACTAATTGATAAAATGGGATGAGTTAATTATTGACATCGAAAGAAAAGTGTGTGAATGAAAGAATGTGTAACTAAATTATTAGAATTGTAATCGAGGTTTAAAGATGACAGCAAATGTTGAATTGTACAGTTTTTTTATAGAAAATGTATAAATCGTAAATTATAATATGTTCGGTATCTTTAGCTGTGACAAGTATGAGTTTAATAAATATTGCAATATGAAATGATTAATATTTAATGTGAATACCAATTCTTTAAAATTCAAAATATTAAAAATTTTTAATTTCTTGAGTTTTCTGGGAAGATTAAGATACGTATGATAAAAATAAAAACAAATAATGTTTGTGAAATTATTGCGAATATATTTTACGTATATAATATAAATAACTTTTAAATCAATTAAATCATTTTTCATAAAAAAAAAACATTGGCAAGCACTTGTCACAGAACAGTTTTTCAAATCACACAGTTTTACAATCATTAAGCAATATGAAATAAAGTCGTGAAGATATAATTTAACATAAGAATTTTTAAAACTGTAAGTTGAATAAGCAAATCTAAAGTGAACTAAAATTAAAATATATTAGCTCTACAGTCGAATACACTTATTTATGCGTATATTGTATAATACATTTTGCTTTTTTTTCCATTTTCTTACATAACAATAAAAACAGCAAATTACGAAAATTTTCTGCGTTAATAAAAGAGCTCTTTTGTTTCCACGAATACTAAATACCGCATTTATAAATTGTTAATCTGAAGTCTAATAGGAACTCAAATAGTTATTATAAAAAATCAAATGAAAACGTATATGTTTAAAAAACACGGTTTGGTATAGGTTTTATATATTTACATTGTTCTTTGTGTTACGTTACAGTAATAACATAAATTTTAAAGATTCTTTCTTCGTAATTACAAAGATCGAAGCACGAATACAAAATAAATTAAATTTGGTATAACAAATAAGTAATTCAATCTCTCAGGCTCAACTTAAATTTCGCCCAGGATATCAATAATCAAGAGATTATATTAGTTAAACCTACATTTTGCAAATAGTTTTTTTTACATCGACAATAAAAAATAATTATTAAAACGCTTGATTCGAATTTCACATAAACGGTACGACAGAGCAAGAATTTAACGAGCTTTATCATTATCGGTGTATTTTACATTTTGTTTTCAAATTTATAAATGCAATATATAGTTCTTTCGCAGGAAATGAATAATTCTTTAAAAGCACTACTCGAATATTCATTTGCAATAAATAGTGTTGGAGACTTCTACGAAAAAGATATTAACACCAATAAGTGCATATAGTTACGTTATAATACTTTGACGTTACACTGCAGGTTTTTCATTGATGTCTAGTTAAATCTAAATTACCCGCTATTAAGATTTTATCGATTTATTCAAGATAGATTATTAATCTATCTGCTTAACACTCGTCCAAACCTCGCTCAGGCGTACAAACAAACAAACAACAGACATTTACTCAATATACACGCATATTGCATGATTACTATATACGAATGCTTTCGAATATAAATATATCGTCATATGTACCATTTGAATCTAATTTCATTTAGTGTTGATAGTTGTATGTATCATATGTCAAAAGACGAGAAATTCTTTTTCACGCAGTTTCAAAAAATTATACAAAAATTATGAATAAAATGATTCAGAAAAGAAAGTGTGCACTTTTATACGTATATTCTCAAAAGGAATGTAATTATTAACCATGCATAAATTTTTTTGGTAGCAGATATACTTAAATCTTGACACATACATATAAATAATTTATCGATAATTTAATCACAAATGTAAAAAATTTTTAATGTTTCATACCTCGTCTTTTTACATATAAATAATAGTATCTATTTTTGTAGCTGTAGTACTAGTACTAATAGTAGTAGCAGTAATATAATTATAGTAGATGCAGTTATAAATATGATAGCAATAGGAAAATAACCATAATTTAAATTAACATTTTTTCAAATTCAAAATTGTAGTTTGTAGCGAATATAATGATATTATGATCAGTAAGAAATTAAACTGTTGCGTATACATGTATGCTCTCCAGAGAGGATCGGTCATTGTCTGCTTGCACGTAGTACTAATACTACTTTATACCTTTCGATAAAATACTCTCAATATTTCAACTGCTCGACAAAGCAGAATTTTAATTGAAAATTTCTCTACAATCCTATAACTCTACAATCGATTCTCACTGGAAATTTCTACTTACGATATGATAACCTCTTTCGAGCCGTTAAACAAATCAGAATTGTTTCAAATCAATATTTAAATAACTTTTTTTTAATGTGAAACGTCACTACATTGTTTAGTTTTTTGCAGCACAGCCAAGAGCAACAAAGCTCAAGTCGCACATTCTATTTTTGTTACTCATTGAACTAATGTGCGTTAATATACTGTATATTAATCTCTTTTTTATATAAAAAAAAACGAAACCTTAAGTAAAATGAAACAATATTTACCGCCGATCAGTGGCCGTAATTCATCGTGTTTGACTAATAATGTTATAGAAAGAGACTCGACTACTTAATGACATATGAATGCGTATATTTTATCGGGAGTGACAGTGAGACATGCATTTTTGACGTGATTGCTTAGTAAATAAAATGAAATTTCATTTTTTTTTTTACAATCGTGGAACTGAAAATGCACATTTCACTTATCGTCTCTCTCGTCAATTGCCATTTATTCGCGTTAAGCTCACGAACAAAATAGTTTCAGTTTGGAATCCGCTTAGTGCGTCAGCCCTTTTCAAAACAATCCCTCTTTTCGTCACCTTTTAGATTTTCTTCCTAAGCAGAGGTGAGGGATTTGCCTTTAACTGTGACGTATTTTATAACGCAAATTACCTTTTTGGTCCGATTCTCATCTGTAAGCATTTTTTGTTATAAAAAATAATTCCTATAACAATTCGCGTAAAAAAATAAAAGCAAATAAGATACCTAAATTTTAGCAAGCATTTCAAAACGTTTGCTCGTCAACTTTTTCCGCATCAGATGACAGAGCTTGGCGCAAGTCATCCATACAGGACTTTGGAATTAGAGTACCGACTATTTTCAAACCTTCATCTGTAAATAAAAAACGAGAAACATTACTTGGTTTTTCATAGATGTAATTAAAATTAATATAGAATATATAATAATAGTACCAGTGCGAAGACGAACAACTTGCATCTTCGAGTTGTGCCCCGAACGTGCGGCAAGTATATTTTCAACTCTACTCCAAACACTTAATACCGAACCAGCAAGAACGTTGTAAGAACGTCTTCTCAATCCCACCTCGCAATCAAGTCCTAACGTTACGTTTTTACAATTACCCTTCCAGTACGCATGGGAACACGTGTCAACGGAAGACTCGTACTGTTGTGTCCAATGTTTTTCAGCCTCGTCGGTGGTAACTTTTTTATATTTTTTTTCTAATTCACCTAAACTTTCTTGTCTTAATTGTAACCCTGTATTCGGCCTGTATACCAAGAAAAGTTGATCTTTTTTACTCTCATGCTTCTTTTTACCACTTTCAACGGCTACAGCAAGTATAGCAGTCTGCTTGCCATTGCGAACTTGATGACTTAAATAGAAACCTTCCTTGACGCTATCCAATTCACTCCACCGCTCCATTGCCTCTGACCAATTCATTCCACGCTCGACTTGAACTACATGCAACTCTGTGTATGCTTTTCCGGTAGCGTGTTTACGCAAAAATCTTATCAATTTGATCCTACGTACGTTTTCACCAGACGTACCAAGATCTAGAATGCCCATATCGAAACGGCCAGTTTTCTTCGCATGCAGAATTATATCATTTAACGTATCGGTAAAATACTTAAACAATCGATTTTGTAAATCTACAGGCATGCCTAATATACGATTTAAAAATTTTGACATATTATTGTAATCCTTGTCTAAGGTCAGAACGCCAGGCATATTCTCGCTGTTAATTATCAATCCTACTCCGACAAGAGCATCGGCAACATCCTTAAAGAAATCACCATGATAATCTTGAGGAGGAGGTACTCTCGGCATTTCATATCTAAAAAATTAAACTCATTTAAACACCATATATGGTAAAGTAATCAGTGATTTATAGATTTTCACTAACCCCATTATGGTTTTCATGGTAGCTTCAAGGGCTGCTCGTCCGTATTTATTGTCGATGTTGAACTGCGATAAATCACGTGTCTCAGTAGCTCGTCGATCTCCGTGGGTGAGAGCGCCAAGACTCTCTAAGCGTTTAGCCACGATTGACGCAAATCGACGCTCACCTGCCAAATCCGAAATAAGGAAGATATATTCTGGCGCATTCACTTGATTCGAACGATGCGTTCGACCGAATTGTTGTATTGCTCGGTCGGCGCTCCAAGGTAGTTCGAGTGTAATGTGAACTCGTCTCATCTGATTTCTGGCACGTCTGTCACTCTGTAAAGATATACCACTACTCGCCGCTTCCGAGATAATCGCAACAGTTTTATCACCGTTCATAAATCTTTGCTTCTCTGTGAGATTTAATGTTTCCAAGGGAACGTCCTGCTCGGATCTCGATTCGTATTGAATCGCGCCATCTTCGGTCTGCACGACGCGTCCTTTTCTACCAGTCATTTCAGCGACGTTCTCGGGCCCGCCAAGCTCGTCTATTAGTTGATCGAGAGTATTTGGTGGTAATCGTTCGCCTAAAGCCTCTATTTGAGCCAACAGCTCCTCTTTCATACTGCAGGCACGTTCTATTGCGTCACGTGGAGGTGCTTGATTCCGTTGCATGACACCGCTGGCTCCCATCATACCAGTCATAGGTGTATCACCATTTCGCTTGTTTTTAATAGTGGAAGTTTTACTCGTAAGCATTGATTGAATTTTATCTTGAGTACTCAAACGTTTCTTCACCGGTTTTTTTTGTTTTTTTGTCCCCGTCTTTTTTCTTCTTGCCCATGGATCTATCAAAACATATAATTATTATATTACTTGTTAACTTGAAATTTCATATATTAATAAAAGAGGCCCACCTCTAAAAAAAAATTGTTAGAATAAGTACTTACCGACATCTGAATCACTGTCACCATCAAAAGGATTGAAATCTGAGCTAACATTACTCTCTTCGTCGGTATGGTTATCCTCTTCACTTTCGGTGCCGCTTAATTTAAACTCCGAATCAGAGCTGTGTGCACCGTTTTGTTCTTCGTCAGATATCTCATCCTCAGAAGATACAGCCCGAGCTCTCTTAGTTGCGCGTTGCGCAGCTTGTCGTACAGGTTTTCTTTTACTAGAACCTGAACCACTGGCATTAATTACTTCTTCTTCGATGTCGTAATTTTGCGACTTCGGCGGTTCTAAACCGAGAAGTCGTTGTATTCTATTACGGTCTGGCGCAGGAAAATGTTTTTCTACTAGTGTTTGCAACACCCCTCTTTAATAAGACAAAGGACCGAATTAGTTTCATAAAAAAAACATCTTAAAATTTACGATGAGAAAATTGATCTTACTTTGCAGTAGAAACAAAATCACTCAATTCGCCATCGTCTCGTTCCAATTGCTCCAAGGTACGTGCTTCGCCCGTTGATTGTAAACCTATTACAACGCACTTGCCGCATTTGACTGCGTCCCGTGCAACTGACACAGCATGTTTGACTTTTGCTGCGATACATAAATATTTGAAAAACCGCTGATGCGAAGACCAGAACTGACCCCACATCGTTTTCTTCATACGATTCTCAGCATCTATCAATTCCGCGGCTTCTTGAAACTTTTGCATAGCGTCTACCCACTAAAATTTTTATTTTAATTTAATTTCGAGAATTCTCAGTAAAATTTACATTTAAATTCATAGTACAGAAAACGTACCAATTTGACCGAATTGTCGTAAATCTTAGTAAATTCTTTTGAGAGCGGTACTTCGTCGATTTTAAAACCAACACCATGGAAACTCAATTGTCGCGCAATGTACATTCCGCGTAGTTTCATATCCATGGCTACTATTTCCATAGCGCCAACACCCCGTTTCTCTACTGCTGTGATGAAGTCATTGAATTCTGGGAAGGGTGTTCCTTCACCCCACATACCTAAACGTACCATGTAGGCCATATTTCGAGGTTCGGATGCACCCGTTGCACTAGCATATACTACACGTGCTTTCGGGAGTTTGTTTTGCAATTCCAATACAGTCAAACCTAATAAACGTATAATCATTGTAAATTCATTATTTCTATTAACGTGAAGTTTAAGAATAAACAATTACCTGTTTTAGTAGGTTTGGAACTTCCCGTAGGGCAGAGATTTTTCGCTCGATGACATTCGTCAAAAATAATCAAGCCATCGAAATCGTCTCCACACCACTGCAATAACTGCTTTAGACGACTTTTGTATTTTCCTCCACTTTGTGAAGATTCACCGATCAATGCAGAATATGTACTAAAAATAACTCCTTTTTTCACATTACCATTAACCGTCGAGTTGATTTTTGCGTATTTGAATTTATTTAACGGATGAACCTAAAAATTCAGATAAGTTTATATTTCAGTTCGAATATTATAATATTGATTTCAATCAAAATCATCAAATCTTACATCTATTTTGAATGCACCTATATCCTTCAAATCTCGCTCGGCGTCATATTTAAGGTCATTAGATACTGATACCCAAATTGCACGTTTCCTACCCTTTAAGAAATTTTCGAAAATAATGCCAGCTATTGTACGGCCCTTACCAACACCGGCACCATCACCAATAAGAAAACCCGCTCGTGATCCATCAGGCAGTAAATGTTCATGTTGTTGCGATGCGTATGTAATCGATTCTAATTGCAACGCTGACAGCGCTCCTGACTTTATAGTTTCCTCAGGGATTGATAGTTGATACCAAACATCAGTCGGTTCTACACTAGACAATGACGCCGTTTCGACAACAGGATCAGGATGTTTCCGTCCGAGTTTAACTACACAGTATTATTCGAATAATTAATTAGTCGGCAATACTAAATTTTAGATTATAATTTATTTCAGCACTGAATAGCACTTACGTTTTGTTGGCATGTAATCTGCATAAGTTTCAGCTACACCCATATCTTCATCTTCTACCTCTTCCTCTTCGGGCAATGTTGGTTGCATGCCCATTTTTGTTGGATCAACAGAATTCATCCATAAATCTTGTACAGTTTTGCCTGTAAATGCATGTTATAAATTGCTTTGTAGACTCATTTGTCTTGATCTTTTTGAGTCTATTGTAACATACCAGGCAATCCAGCAGACCAATTACCCTGTAAACCTCCTTGCATGAAAAATTGTGCAAAAGGGTTAACGCCCATGTTCATTCCTGGCATTCCCATGAAACCTCCCATTGAACCCATTTCTAGAGCTGTAAATCATTGCATTACATTAAGTACAAGTTTAATATTGGTATATAACAGTAACATACAATAAATTTTGTAATAGAACATAAATAAAATAAACAACAAATATAAATTATATAAAATCAAAGTTATTTTCAACCCTTATAGTTTATCATATGAACTAAATGTGTTTTTTTTGAGTTTTTGTTAATTGATACTTGAAATAAAAAAAACTAAAATAAAACACATACCAGACATAGACTTACTATGTTGGAGTAAAGCATTGATATTATGGGGTAGACCAGACCCTGAGAGAGGTAGGCCGCTAAGAGCGTTGAAGTCAAACTGATTTGGTCGACGCAAGCTGTTCATCAAATTAGCATTGAGACCAGGCTGCGCAGTTTGCGACCCACCACCTCTCATCATGTCATACCCTGATGCTAAATTGTTTGTCATCAACCCTCCTGGTAAATTGCCACCAAATTTTTGGTTTAGGGCTGTAATAAACAATTATCGACAGTTGTTCGAGATATGCGTAAAAATATATATATCCAAAAGTCTTACAATTTAAACTACTCTGATCGTTCATCAAAGAATTAGATGCTAAGTCAGAAGGTTTTTCTTGTTTGATATTTGCTATACCAGCTGCTGCAGCAAGATCTTTCCCACCACCTAAACAAATTTATTTCATTAACAAAGACTTAAATTTTTATTTTCGTATAAAAAAATTATTGTATTGAATTTCATACCAGGAACTTCAATCTTGTCAGGATCCTCCTCATCGTCAAATTCACTACCGCTTGTATCGTCACTCATTGCATCCTTATATTTCTTTGAAGCCTAGAAATTTTTTCAAAATAAATCATAAAATGTCACGTAAATTCTAAAACAAAAATTCATGTATTGTTATTGGTAACTTTAATAGTTACTCATTTAAAGGTTGGATTTATTTAAATGTCTTAATTATAATTAACTTTCAAAAACAAAGCCAAAAAATTATGCTCATTTCAAAAAAAGTATAAAATAGTGTATATATAAAAAATTAGATAAGATTTTTGAGTAAAAGATGATTGATCACGTTGTAAATAAAAATTGATAGAGCGCGAAACAAAAGTCAAAGAAATTGACGTATCTTCAAATGTCAGCTGTACATACTAAAATAAAAATTAAATAACGATTGTACGAACTCGGTATTATTATCTCGTTTGTAAGATGAAGAGACGATAGTGAACTAGCAGTAAGAATTGCAGATATGTATGTCTTATAAAAAAACAGGGGGAGGAAGAACAACGTGAGTCATTTCAAACTACCGCCGCATTCGAAAAAAAAGCATTATAAAAATTGAAAAAAATTATAGTGAACGTTATAGGAAACGTCAGTAATAAAAAGATTGTCCAGCTGGGAAAGCGCGGGTTTATTTAAACAAAAATTCACGATGATATTTGTTAATGATATACTATGCAAAAATTTTGAAAAAAAACTAACCGAATTTATAAGTAATTTTTAATACACATTATTCGCTACGATCGACGTATTTTAATCAATAAAATGTCAAGAAGAAAATGTTGATAGAATATACGTAAAAAAGTGGATTTTCTTCTAATCCGGTGCACTGTGTTGATTTAATATTTAACAAAGCTGCGAGAAAAATTCGAATACGCGCAAATATATGCAAAATTAAACGAGTCGTACAATATAAAATGTACCGCTAACAGTCGACTTACTATGCGTTTAGGCCGAGGCATTATTTCGGTTTTTTAACTCCCCGTGTCACTTCAAGACGACGTATTACTATTATCTCTTTCTGCCGTCACCTCAAGCGCGTTCGACGAGCACGGTAGACGCCATCTTGAAACCTCGGATAGCCCACTACGACCCACTGTGCATCGCGCGGACGCGAAATACAAAAACACATAGCGTGTATGTGATAGTGCGCTCGATGCGACGTTGCCAAATGCGTTATCGTTCTTTTGCCCAAATGCAAGACAGAGAAGGAACTTTTAACGCGAGACGAAAAATGCGCGCGTCGCGGAACAAGCATGGTCAGACTCAAAACAAATCGTGCTTGTGAGGCGGCTTTTTTCATGTCAACATTTTAATATATACGACGATTACTGGTATTTTCGGACGATTGAGGTGCATAAAGGAGTTATTAAATGAAAGAATCCACAAAAAAATAAATTTATTTAATAACTAACGTATCGATCACTACCATACAAATATAAAGTTTTATTGTGTAATTAAATAGACTTATTTAAAAAACATTTTATAATTAAATCGCGGAAATAAAAAAGCATCATTTTTTTAAAATAGTGCATACAAGTCAATCAAGAAAAAATAATCATGTAGCAAGAAAACATTTGTATTTACCATTTTTATGATGCTTGGATTTTCGCGATTCGAAATAGGTTGACTGCTTTTAGCTTCAGGAAACAAATGTCAATCGGCACATACACAATTAAATTAAATTTCTACTGAAATATTGCACGATGACAATGTAAGGTTATTCTACTTTTACACGCGATGTCGGCGTGCAACTTCGAAGCACGTGTCTTTCGAACTCTCGCAGTGTACGGTGAACAACGGTAAACAAACCCGTACGCACGTTCTCTCACCGATGTGTGTATTAAAATGCGCGTAAGCGACTGAGCAAGTGAGCATGCTATCACGGTATAAGTTCGTATACCCGAGCGATAAATGTGGCAACGTCGCTTAAGCGCAGTCGCTGATCGTTAGTCGATTTAAAATATTCGCGGTAAAAAGAAAAGAATACGAGGTCAAATCGTATTCAAGAACGTTTCGTAAAGCGAGAAAATATTATTATAGCTTCTGTCAATGGAAAATAATGAGATGGAGAATTTTTCATATTAAAATAATGCAGGCGTGGTTCGTAATATTGAATCAATTTGATAAATCAATCTAAAAAATAGAATCGCTCAACACGATCGATCCGAGTAGCGCGCCGCTAGAAGCGCCCCCTGGCAGGATGCCGTTCATATTACTATGGATACAACGGAAATAGAAATTAAAGAATGTTATTCGTTATCTTCATGATACACCGTATCCATGCCGGAGTAGTAACATCGCTGTGGATTGGAGTTTGGAGTCGTTTTGAAAATTTAACTTTGTTGATTACTTCGGCGTGGTTTATTTCAATAGTCAGCTGTATGTATTCTAAAATGTGATATTGGATAATTTTTTTGTTGATTTATACATAATAACGATTTTGTTATCTCGTTCTTTTTCAAGTAAGTATTATTATTAATAAATTTTGTTACATTTATAATCTCTTAAATGCCAACGTAGAAAAAATTGGGATTGTTGTGAATATTGTATTGAATATTCTTGTATGAAAGTGAAAATACCGAACAAATGTGATGATTTTTAATAATATATAAGATATTTTGACGTCTCCATGACAACATTGTACCAATGAAAAATTATCGTTTAGCTTCCTTTACGGAGGGAAAGTTGTTGCGTTCTAACCTAACCTAATCGAATTTAGTAAGTGGCCGGCCATGTTGTGACGTTGCTTAGGGCAGCGCGGATTAGACGAACCGTAAGGCGTCCTCAAATCGAAAACACCTTTACTTTTCCTCCATGTTACTTCTATTAGTTTGATAGATAAACAGTGTTGTTATGGTGTCAATTTTAATTAGAGAAATGATTGCCTATTTTATTGCATTATCACGTACTTCTAGTACTTCATTTTTTTAAATATGAGTAATTATACCCTTATACTTAATTCAATTATAAGTCTCTTTCATGAGAGAAATGTATAAATTTTTTAATTTTATTTAGTTTCTGACAAACTTGGTCTCTGGTATTGGGCTCGTTTTAAGTTAACTACTCAGCTTCTGGAATGAAAATGCCTAATTTTACTGAAATGTCAAAGAGGGAAGGTACATTGAAAGAACAGAATAAAAAACTAATTACGACTAAAGGTATCATGACACCTATAATGCGTAGACCTTCTACTCGTGGCAGAAAGAAGTTGTGTAATACTCAGCAATCTTTGGACAATCATAAAATTTCAACACATGTCGAAGAAATTACTTTTTCATGCACCAATACAAATATCATAACGGATGCTGGAAATTTCAGCGTCGATGGTAACTGTAATTGAGTTACCTTATACAGATAATAAAACTATTTATTCTAATTGACAGATTTTATTTTAGAAACACCAGTAGCAGTTCCGGTACAGAGCCCACCGACACCTCACAGAATAAATATGCCTATTACGCAACAAGATAATCTTATTGGAGATGATTTGATTAAGCCTATGAATAAGAAACCTGAAATTGTCGCATTGAGTCCTGTGCAAACAGTCATGAAAAAAACAAATTCCAAGAGACAAAAGAAACTAACAAACTGCCACAATGGAAAACATAATAATAACACTAAATCAAACATAGAGAGTACAAACCATAAATTAACCGAATTTTTCCCAGTAAGGCGAAGTGTAAGAAAATGTAAAAAAACAGTTTTAGAAGAGAAACAAAGAGATATAGAGAACAAAGTATTGTGCCAAGTTGAAGATGGTTTGAAGGTAATTTTAATTTATTACTTCTTTCGCTAATGCTACTAAATTATTGAAATAGTCTGATCATTAAAAAATAATTATTTTCCATTAGATACAGTATTTCCCAGGTAAAGGGCGTGGAATTGTGACAACCCGTGAATTCGAAAAAGGCGAATTTGTAGTGGAATATATTGGAGAATTAATTGACCAAACAACGGCAAAGAAAAGAGAGCAGATATATGCACAAGATCAAAATGCTGGTTGTTATATGTATTATTTTCAACATCGAAATCAACAATATTGGTATCATTAATGAAATTTATAGATAATATGATTCAATATTTGAATATAAATAATATCAAAATTTATTTTTACAGCGTGGATGCAACTGCAGAAACTGACAAACTTGGAAGATTAGTAAATCATTCTAGAAATGGTAATCTTATAGCAAAAGTTGTTGAAGTTGGAGGTATACCACATCTGGTACTTACTGCAAAAGAGGATATTCCAGCTAATGTAGAAGTATCATATGATTATGGAGATAGAAGTCGTGAAGCAATACGCAACTATCCTTGGCTAGCATTATAGTATTTCTGTTGCGGACTTGTATAGTATTTCATTGTATATAAGCATTGATATAGAAGAAATTTAATTTTATTGTCAGTGTTGAACTGAGTAACATCAATTATTATGAACTGATATAGGTAACTTATAATGTTGAGATAACGCATAGGGGTAACATCTGCATTTAAAAATTGAAAATTTTTTTCTATAAAATCAAATGAGAAATATAGAAAAAATATAAACACTTTTAGATATTTTTTGATAACAAGAAGCCTCTATTTAATTAATTGTTTCAACATTGATCCTATTCTAAATATATTTTTAATTATCTTTTTACATCACTTGAAATTTAACAATATTTTCAAATTTTTACAAATCATGTACTCCATTAATCATTTTACTCATTTCCATATCTGTAACCAACTTATTGTACTTTTTTAGGCCAAAGACTCCAATTATAGTATATATGAGAATAAGCACTTTACACTTAAACTGCTGATGAAATTTAAGGATAATCTTATGTGTTCTACTCTATTGCTTCCAAGTATTTGCATTGTGGTAGTTTTTTAAGAATAGTCCGATTATCACTGCCTTTTTGAAGAATCATAACAAAGGTGTAGTTGTTTTGCTATTGCACTGTGATTGCTTTCTTTAACACAGTACATCTTTTTAATATTAATAATTTAAATATAAATTTTATTTACAAATATATTAAATGCACATATTGGAATATTTTTCAAAATCATAATATAAAAATAATTGAAATTTGCATAGATAATATATAAAATTGAAAAATGTTTGTATATTTATTTTCAAACGTTGAGTATTTTTTTTAAATTGAATTGTAAATATATTATACTCAAGAAATTAAAAAGTATTTCAGTAAATTCAAATAATTGTTGAATTTGAAAAATAATTGCATAAACATTACAATTGTAAACAACAAATAAGCAAATAGCTGACTTCACAATTTGTTGAAAAATATTTTTAAACTGAAGGACAGTATATTTTAAATATTAACCATTATTTTGTTTAATAGACTTAACTGTGTACTTTTGGAAATTAATAAAAATATAAAATCTATAAAACTCAGATAAAATTTGTCAAACCTTATTTCTGATTATAGATAATAAAAGCTTCATTTCAATTCAATAACAACTATTACATAGCATTTATCAATTATAAAAATAATATTGATGCAATTAATGATAATTGCTACACTCCACAGTGAAATGAATACTTTTTCTCCACTCAAACTTAAGAAATTCGAGTTTTTACACAACTGACTAAAATTCATTTCCAACGAGGACAATGAGACAAATTTACCGTTAACCTAAAAATTAGACAAAACCCGTATATCGATACCTTCGTCGAAAACACGTCCAAATTTTAGTGGTCCATTTTTGTATTTTTTGTTATTAAAATTTGTTGTATTGATTTTTAATATTAGAGATCATTTTAATAACGAAGGTACTTAATATGGAATCGAATATTGAATCTGGTTTACAACTTGTTGCTCGATTAAATAATAAACCAAGTATCACTAAAGAACTTGACGAAATACTTTTTTTTAATGGGTTAGAAAATAATTACACTGTTGAGATCAGTGGCAATGTATCGAGTGGGAAAACATTACTTGTACAACAACTTTTAGCAAAATGCTTATTACCTGAAAAAATTGAAAATATCAATATAAGTGGTTATAATGCTTGTGCAGTATTAATAAATACTGACCATCATTTTCGAGTGACAGTACTAGCTCAACAAATGTTTGAGATAATTAATATTGCTGCTAATAAATCAAATTTGAATCATGAAATCATTCAAACAGTTATTACAAAATCATTGGACAATTTGATCATTATTAACTGTTATAATAGTGATCAGTTTTTAATTACATTGAATTCATTAGATTCAGTACTCGCAAATAATGATAAAATTTCAATACTGGCTATTGATAGCATAATGTCTTATTACTGGGAAGATAGGGAAAAGGAACATGCAATAAAAGCAATAAATTCATATATAAAAAATTTACTCCAAATTATTCACACTTTTACTAAACCAAATAATATAATAACACTTTATACAAAACCAACCAGTTCTGATAAAAAGGAAATTACAGAAAGCAGTTCTGATTCAGTTGTTGGGAATATAAATTATAAGATTCATTTGTATTGTCCAGAATTTCATATAGATTCTAAAAATTTATCACAATGTTCAATATATTCAGGAAAATTTGCAAAAACACTGACTTATACCAAGAATTTGTTTGGTTTACAATGGACTACAGGAAGGACTAAGAATTAATATATATGTTAATTTATAAATAATGTTATTTATTGATAAAAGATAACAAAAATGTATCCACAATATCTAATGGATTCAATAATTTTGATCCACTAAGAGTTATATTATGGTTAGGCAAGTGAGATGATGTTGTTTTCCGAATTATTTTTATTTCATCTGGTGTTATCCCTCCAATTACATAAATTATTACCCATGGGTTATCATACGGATGAAATTTACTTTTTCCTCTTGAAAACAAACTGAAAATTTAAGGTAGATTAAGTTTATAGTGACCATTAATTATTTTTTATATAAGATACCTCGATACTGTAGATGTTAATGAAGTTGTTTTTTTTGATAAGTCATTAAATTCTCTTTTATTTATTTTCAATAAATCATCAATGAGTTGTTCTATAACACCTTTACATTCTGCCATTTCCTGGGGTGTTGACTGAATTATGAGAGATCTATAATTTAGTTTGATTAGACATCAAATTTCAATTGAAAATTATCAATATGCGTTAGAAAATAGGAATTTACTTATAATCCTTCATAGATGATCTTTGTTGGCCAATAGTTTGCAGCACTTGCATAAAATCTTCTGTTATCTTAGAAGATGCTGCCCTTGCTTCTTCGTCAGAAGTAACACCTATTTTAAATATAATAACAAAAAAATTGGTTGATTTCAACCTATTCAAATATCAATTGATTAAGATAAAAATACAAACCCAAAAGTAATAATGTCTCTCGATATGTGGACAAATTAAGAACTGAATCATCTGAGGTACATGTTTTAATATCTTCGAAAATAGCTTCAGTGATAGCCTCTTTCAACAAATGGATTTGGTCAGATGAAAATTTAATCTGATTACCCGATAATGAATATATGTGAATGAGTAAAGCTAGAAGATTTTCAGTTTCAATTCCTCTATGATGACGAGTTTTTATGATCGTACTAATCTATAATTTAAAAATTTATCAAATAATTTACATAAAAAAATCTTCATTAAACTCACCTGAGCAAGCACTGTGGAAGAATCACGACTGCTTGCTATATTCTGTATCACTAATTTTTCTAAACTAGTGAGAAGTTCTAATTGTGAAAATTTTTCTGATTTTAAAGTTTGTATAACAGCTAAAATAATCTATAATAAATTAAAAATCTTTTATAATAAAAGTTTCATTATCTTACAAATTAATAAATACATATTTTCAATATATTCTAATTACCTGAAATTTTTTACTGAAATTCATCATAGTATTAATATCACAATTATCTATACATTTTTGTATCATCTTTTCTAAACTGTGGGCAGTTATCCTTGTACTTATTCTTGTTTTTGGACTTTCTTTACAAGTTGCAGCACTGAGAATCATTTCATTTATCTTCAATAGAACTTCCCTTTGTGGCATTGAAATTAATAAATCTAACAATTGTTGATTTTTTGTTGCAATACAACCAGGTACAATAGTAGTTTGCAATTCATTCTAAAAAAATCTCATGAATAACCAATCATTATAAATTTAAAAATTGGTCTTTACCTCTTGTTTATTAAATAGCATTGCCATATTAACAGCAATATCATTCGAATGATGTGGTAAATGCGGTAAAGAACATAATATTTTAGCTAATAAGGATTCTGTATCATAGCAGGTTGCTGTACAGAGATCCAATGATCTATCTACAAGTATTAGAGATACACCTTCTTCAGCTGAAAAATTAAATTAACTGAAAAGTACTTTCTTGAAGGATTTCAAATATTCTTCATACCTATATTGCGTCGTCCAGACGAAGCTGATAATTTCTCTAATTTTTCAGCTACATAACCACTGAATTTGCCAATTGAATAAATATCATCCTTTAAATTCAAATGTGTGAATAAACTGTGCATAGAGTGTACAAAATGGTCTATAAACGGCATCATGTCGCTATACTGATTTTCTGTTAATGGTGAATGAAAATGTACCAAAGGTGGTGTAACAAATACATTATCATTTATGAGTGCAATGAATATTGGTCTAAATATTATTTCTGCATGGCATTTCTGAAAAAAAAAAAAATGATGAATATCAATTCATTACATGTTATTTTATAAAATGATTGAAAGGTACAATTCATACTACTTTGACAGACATCTTACTTCATATGGCCGATTGGCGTTCATCCAACTTATTACATTGTTTCTCAATATTTCTATATCTCCATTTTTATCTGTAATTTCTAGAGATGAAATGTTTAATTTATCATTACACATAGCACAAATAATTGTACATTTTGTAAATGCATTGCTGAGAATAATTAATTTTATTGCACGTTCATATAAAAATATATCTGTACATGAAGAAATAATAACAACATTCTCAACATCTTCTATTTTATCATACTGTAAATATAACATTTTTTTTTTAATTTTATTAGATTTATAGTGACACACTATTTTAGAGATATACATACATTTATATTGTAAGTTGTAAGTTCATTAATTGCTGCTGCTCCCGCATCTTGAAGTAACAGATATGCTCTGTCACCTGTATACCAGTGTAAACATTCTACTGCTTCGTGATCTATGTATACAGCTGCATTAAGTACCCAGTTCAAAATATCCTTCCAACAATTTGATAATAATTGATTCAACTTATTATTACGATTCATTTTTAATATGTTAGTACCACCATTGAATATTGAACAGACTACAAGTACAGGTTATGTTGCTTGAATTGTAGTCGTGTATACCCGTCAGCAGCTGACTGTTATATTGTTAATCGCTACAACAGTAGCCTATGATGACGTATATACTTTCACTAATGAATGTGTAATAATGTATTAAAAATATGAATGTATTAAATATATTTATCAAATATAATATATAAACAAAAGATAGGAGTAATAAATGAACTTTTCATTATTATAGATAAATATTTTATATCACATCACTACGATAGTGCGTAAATAATTTATTCTGATAACGCCGCAAAAAGAAACTTGGATACAGATAGTTTATATTTATTTCTGATCAATAATATATTTCAATAATATATAATGACATGATACAATAATTAAAAAATATAGTGCAATTTCTAAAAATACAATTGATAATGTAGGTAAAATAGTAATATCATTAATGTTGACAGTGGCTTTTAGAGTTGCACAGTCAGTTTGCGAACGAGCTTCACTCTATATATAGCAACAAGATAGTTAAAATGATGTTACAAAATATATATATATAGTTCATGTACGCTAGATATACACAGCATAAGGAAGTTTTCCCTCTATTTTAACTACATACAGAATGATTTGACATTTTCGATGTAGGCACCTACGAAACTGATAATTTTAGAAGTAGTATAATAGCTAACAATCGGTTAATATATAATCATCATTATACGTCTGCATGTTTGCAAAGTTGGAAAAAAAGTGTAGAAAAAATGTATAACTATTTCAATTACAATATGGCTGTCTAAAACTAGACTCTAAGGCCTATAAAAGCACCGAATTTCGTTTGCAGTCAAACTATATATAACGTAAATCTTAATTTTATTCTAAACGCGAAACGAAAATTCGGCTCATCTTCAATAACACACTGCAACGAGCTGCTCGACATATCACTATTCATTCGCACAACAAAGACAAAAAATTAACAATAAAGAAAATTCTTTAGAATATTACAAGAACGTATATAACTTTTTTTTATACAAAATTCAAAATTCTAATATCTTGAATAAAAAACGATTTTCGAGATAATTGGAACTTTTTTCGTTTCTTGTCCTTGTTTGTTTCTCTTGGTTTGGTGTTCTCTTGTCTAATAATTAATATAATTAGATCTTTGTTCATTAATTACTAATATTGCTATACTTTTTTAGTGTTTGAACATTAAGCTCTTTGTGGAACACTGTTCAGTATAGTGATCCTTTTGACCCTTATCTACGGCATAAGCATCAATTTGTAATACTATAATTCATATAGTTTTAAAATGTCTCGTTACACCCTATTTCCAAATTATCTGCTGATAAATAGATATAATTTGGTCATTGTATAGTGATCATACATCTTATAATATGTATCGAAAACATCCATATTAGCTTTATAATAGTTCAACGGAAATTGAATCTTATGGAACAAAGATGTTCTCTTTTTATTCATATTTTATGCATATCGCATGTATTTTGAATGTTACTTAATACGTTTTAAGTGATCATTTGATCTTTTTTTAATTACTAAAATAAAAAGAAATCAAATACATCGTAGGTCTTGTGATACGATCTATAAACAGAAGTCTCTATCGTAATTATCTAACATTTATCTAAACAAATTATGTTATATATAATATATATTTATATACTTCGACGTCACTGAATCAATATAATGTTACGATGCATTCCATACTCCCGATCACAATAGTACTTAAATCAATTATCAGAATACTTATTTTTGCCATATAAACACAAATATCAAACAATCCGACGCAAAAATGGACGGCACTGTCCAACGTATTTCTATATACACGTTTCATCCAATATCCGAGGATGTTATCATCTGTTAGCGTATACCTTTGAAAATGATCGATAATAGAATATCGATTTCTTAAATATTTTACAGGAAACATTAGAGTTACTTGGTCCGGAGAAAATACGAAATATCAAATATATCGTTAATAATCAGATGACGTAAAATGGTATGGCCTCAAGCTGTATTGATCACTCTGCCTACAAAACGTAGTTTAAAAATATTTGGATATACCGATATGGCAGAAGATATAATTTGCACAATAAGTTTGCGATATTAGGATTCATAATATTTTATGTAAATTTACAAGAAAAATACTTTTGTAAAATACTGAATCAATAATAAAATAATTCGTTATTTATTATTAAATTTCAAATATCAATCCATAGCGCGTTCGCTATTTTTTCTACTCTCTGTATTATTTCTTGTCAATTTTCAACTTCTATTGTTATTATTTGGACTTAATGGACTACCGATGTTGTCAATTTCACGTTGCGCTCGAGAGATTTTGACTTTATCCCGCGGAGTTCCATTTTCACCCGTTTCCATAGCAAACATTTTCATTTTTTCTTTAAAACTAAGTTTTTCTGGTACTGCTCCCATTTGCATACTTTGTTGCTGCTTCTGTTTTTCGGCAAGCCTTTTCTGTCTTGGATCTCTGTAAATATTAAATATAACATGAGAACATCTGATATTTTTCTTTAGTACATTTTTTATAGAATTATATGTACCTGTATACTTCTTGAGCACCGATAACTCCTGGAGTTGAAATATTAAACGACCCTCCAGGTCCATCGGGTGTTTTGGGAGATGCTAACATACTTTCTGCATCATTGATGAAATTCTGAAATAATTATATTTCATTAAAAAATGTATAATGTGTAAACATAAAATTTTTTATACAGATATATATCTACAACACAACGATGTTAAAATTGACTTGAATCATAAACATGAAACTGAACATTTATACGTCAGCATTCAGTACATCAGCGAAAATACAGCAACAACGCCTATGGTCGAGCTTTAAAATCACTAAAATCCAAAAATTATGACGCAATGGGTGGCTGGAAAAACTTTGATAGGGTAGTATGAAGTAGACGAAGACGATTACTCAGAACACAAATTGATCAAATCTAATATCATGCTAGTTTAAATCCTTTTTTCTTACATTATAGATTACACTTCATGCAAATTTTAAAGATGACGACGAAATGAAGCCTATGAAGGAATATGTTAGTGTTTGTATACCTTCCGACTGGATAATCTGCCATCGAAGCATTTCGACAAAATATTTTGATTTTATATCTGCTAACATTTTATTTTTTGAATCATTTTAATTTATTAATATAGAACTTAATAAAAGTCGAAAATCAGCATTATTATTGTAATGAGTAATTTTGTATTTGTCTCTCAACTTACGTTTGTGTCTTCCCTAATAGTATCCATCGACGTAGAGGAAGGGATATGAGAATTTCCAGAAGACATCGTTCTTAAGGGTGGTTCTGTATTCGCGTTCGGATCATGGAAAGAGACTCTCTTAACGGTAGTTGATTGCACAGATCCTACTGGCGTATTAGATATCGTTGAACTATTAGATCTAAGAGCACTCTGCTGCGACATTACAGCATAGCTAGATCCTCGTTCTGGTGGCGGTGGCGCCTCGTTGTTACTATTCTCCGAAGACATAGTGTTTGGCCCATTAATAACCAAGTTATCTAGTCGGAGCATATTAGGGTGTAACTGTTGTTGATTTCTAAAATGCTGCTGCTGCTGTTGTTGTTGTTGCTGCTGATACGAATGCTGCATTTGTTGCTGCCTGATTTCATCCTCACGTTTTTTCTGATTTTCATCAAATTCGGCGTGCTTTCTATTGATTTCGTCAATTCTACGTTGACGCTCTCTTTCGTCATTCGACTGGTTCAATTTGGAAACGGTACCAAATTGTCCGAGAGAGCCGTAGCTAGATGACAAAGACGTTGGACAATTACTATTTTGACTCTGACTCTGTTGTTGGTGGTGTGTTTGCGAATTTGAGATATCGCTTTGAATGCAATAATTTCCACTCATTGGACTTCCTAATTGCGCCGTCATGTTGTTTGTTTGCTGTTGATTACCAGATGACGGCGGAGAAAGTGGCCCTTTACTTGGCTGATGGCCAGCGTTCATTTTGGGTACGTTATGCGATTGATTTTGATTAGTTCTTCCTTGCGTAGCAGCCATTCTGAGAAGATCCTGTACACGTTGTGCACTTTCGTTATCAAGATCGTTACTTTCTTCGTCGTCGTCTTGTTGATTAGCAGCTTCTTCAGCTCTTTTTTGAAAGTCCCTTTCTAACTGGAGTGCACGTAGTTGTTCTTCTTGTTGCGGGGTTTTGTTGGGTAAAGAACTTAATTCTGCAATTTGTTGATCTCGCCATTGCCGAGCTGCTTCTCTTCGTCGAGCTTGCTCTTTTTCTCTTTCCTCACGCTGCCAAGGATTCGTAGCACTATAATGATACTGACGTGGTTGCTGTGGCGGTCCAGTAACAGTTGGATAATAACCACCACGTGGAGGATCTTGCATACTAGCGGTATATCTCGAGTCCGACTGTTTGTACAACGGGTGAGTAGATGTATTAGGTGGTGGAGGTGGAGGACTTTCTCTGTACTCATCCTCTGGTAATATTGGTCGCGCCGGCGGAACATCGGATCCCTCCAAAACACCACCATTATTTTCTATTACAGGGTTCATCGTATTATCGGTTGAATATTGTCCATTTCTCACATCCGATGGCATATCTGGATAATGCGCATTATTTTGCGGTCCAACGTATTGCATGTTTGGATTTTGTGGAATGTATAATCTTGGATCTTGCATAGCAAATTCTCTAGCTGGTTCGTTAGGCATAATGTGTTCTCTAAACGGTTCAGCTTTGTTTTTAAGACCTGTATTATACTGTCCAGGCATAGTTGCGTGTTTAGCATATTGACTATATTGCGCGTCTGGATAATTATAATTCGGCATCATGGGTTTATTGGCGAGAGCTGGACCCAAATTTGGAGTCGATCCAAGTGGTCGTGACTGACGCATGACGGGACCACCAGGTTGATTAGCCGCCATCACTGGTCGCATATTGTACATATTTGGTCGATATTGGCCAAGTGTTTGTGGTTGCACGTTTCCACGCAATTCTCTTCGCCTAACTTCTTCCTGCATTTCCTGCAATTTGGCTTCCTGTCGTATTATGTCTCGTGACGACTGCGACCGAGGCGGAGGTGGGCCTTGGTGATGAAGCTGATTGCTCGTATAGCCTTGAGCTTGACTTTGAGGAATGTACGCCGAAATAGGCCTGTCTCGGTCTTGATTTATTTCGTGAGTCAGAGGACGGTTTAATGAATTCTGCGAGCCTCTAGAACTCCTTTGTGAATGTTGGATCCTATTAATTGCATAAAAATTTGTGTTATTTTTAATATATAAAAATAAAAAAAAAAGCAAATTAAATCATTACCTATCGTCTTGTATACGCTGAGGTGGACTAGGTTGTTGTTTCGTAGAATCTTGATTTCTATAAACACTTAAATTTTGGTAAAATCTTTCTGCTTCGTTGATTTGCATTTGATTTTGTAAGTGCACGTGAGATTGATTGGGATTTAAATTAGGAGAAGATTGCTGTCTACTGACAAGGCCCGACATTGGTAACGTTCCTATTCTCATAGGGTCGTGCAAATTATGGCTAGACCTAAAAAATGAGTTTAAAATGAGAACTGAACGGTTGCTTCACTATTTTAATTTTTCAATGAACATACCTCGATCGAAGTGCTGTAGCACCATTTATCGTTGGCATCGGCGGGGGCTGAACTGGCGGAGTTACGCTATTGCTAGATGATGCCCTACTATAGCCTGGATTGAATACCTCGTGATGCTGTTTGCCCTCTGTTCCTACGTCTATATGAATATAAGTTTTAATAAAAGAGATTTCAGAGAAAATTTTACTGCACTATATAATTAATATTTTTTGTTTACGATCCTTCGTTCATTTGTGTTTGAATTTTCGTGAATGATAAAATGATACAGTGAAGATAGTGTGATAAGCAGCTAGATAAAGCAATGTGAATGACAATTATCACATTCAAAGGACGTCACGAATAACGAGTGATAGCAGTATGAGAATAGCGATGCACTACTTACTATGCAGAGCCGGAACTGACTTGCTGCTATGAATTTGTTGCGGCGCTGAATCATGTCCAAATCTTGACGGTAAATCGCGTTCACTCATGCGACGAGGACCTATGGCAGGGCAAGATGCACAAATATTGCTAAACAATGATGCTTTGACATGACAATATACATTGAATTAAAGATCAACATGCACATGCAAACTGGTATAACTGATTGCTTTTAGGAAGCGTAATATTCAGTGTTAAAAGTAAATCAATTAAATAGTGAACCGTTGAATAATCGAACTGAACCAGGCAAGATGCAGACGGTAAAAAGGTGCACTAACAGTAACACCAATGCATATAATGTCTGCAAGCTTACGCAAATCCAGATCGGTATCCAGCACAGAACAATCTTCACCAATCCTTTCGCCATAATCTTTAAACTCCGACAACCTTTTCTCGCTCGACAGATCAGGATCGCTCTTCGCTAATTTTACATTCACTGGAGACGTTTTCTTTTTCAATTTAGAGACATTAATTTTATCTACATAAGTACTGTTATTGTTGGTGCAACGAATACAACGTTTATTTTGACATCCAATACAGAAGCAAAATTTAGCATGAAAATTCAGTTCCGATGGTTTATCGTCATTTTTAACTCGTAAATCAGTTGTGGAAGAAGTTGTATTTTCTGGCATGTCATTTACGTTTCCTCCTTTATCAGACAAAGGTAATGATAATGACCGACAATTATTATTTTTCTGGGCGTTTGATTCCCAAATAAATTCCCAACTACGAGATCTCAGTTTTTTTTTAGACAAAGACTTTTTTTCACCATGTAGTTCAGTGTCTTTCTTCGGTGTTATACAGATATGACCCGTAATTTTTATATTCTTCATCATATCAGTTGGAGTTTTTATATGCACATCAACACTTGAAATCTTCGAAATTTCTGGAGCAGAAATCGTAATAGTTTTTCTCGAGAAAGGACAACTTTTTAAACTGTTACAGCTACGACTTGTTTTTAATTTTGATTCGTAAAATTCTAAATTTGTCAAAGAATGACTTCTTGACAGTTCCTCGGTGACTTGGTTCAATCTTAACTCGTTTGATGAGTTAGATAATAATTTAGATGGAGGCTCCGGAGTGTCTTCGAGTTTCGAGAGTTCTCGAAGTTCTTCAATAACTTGCTCCTGCTCTTCCAATGAAAGTTTTGAGCTTAATTTCTCACTATTTGTCTCTTTTTTATGTCTAGTCGTCGAAAGGGAGTTTGTGTCATTTTCTGCTTCAACATTCGATAAAATAATGCTCCAACGTTTTTCTGGCGATTCATCAATATCGTTACTCTGTAAATCAGTTTCCGATTTAAAGCTCCTTGAACGTAAATTTGTATGCATTTCAATTTCCGAATATCTTTGTGAATTGACATTTGGGTCGGATACAAATTGTTTCGAGTCTGATAATTTTGCAGATTTCAAACGTATCAAACCTCCACCTTCAAGTTTGGAAAAATGTTTGGCTAATGCCACAACTCTACCATATCCTAATCTCACTTCTTCAGGCGACTTCCAACATTTTCCTTCCGTATTAGTAGTTTCATACGTTGTTGAACAATCTTTAGGAATAAAATCTAAGTTATGGTCGTTTGACTTAAAATCATCTTCAAGATTATTAGTAATACCTAAGCTCATATTTGACCAACAAATTTGGTCGGGCTCGTCGGACTTAACGTCTTTATTTTCAGTATCGCAAATTTTTATCAAATCTTCCGACGATTGTGCAGACTTTATATCCGAGTTGTTTTCTGCTGGTAAAATATTCTCTTCTAACGAAGTTTCTTCTTTTTCTAAAAATTCATTCTCTTGAAAATTCTCGTCTGTTACAAATTGGTCGATATATGGAATTGACGGTTCATCGAATGATATAGGATTAGACTCGGAATTCTCTTCAGCGATCAAGTCAACAGCATCAGGTACAAACTTTGGACTTCGGTCCCGTGAAAAAGAAGAGCGACACGGTAATATTATTTCTGGAGCGTTATTATCAGTATAATAACCGTGTTGAGGAACTGTTAAATGCATCTGCTGTTCATTTCTATCTCTCGCAGTATAAAGATTATATGGGCATCGAGCTGTAGTAACAGTTGGTACAGCAAGGAACATTTGGTTATTTGATTCTTGTGTGGCAGCGGAATTGGGGTTTAAGTAATTCTTCGAGCGAGCGATCTTCATTTCTGTCTCATCAGTAGCGAATAATGGCGAATATAATGATCTACTATGGCTCATGCCATTGGAGTGACGCATGGAAAGATCTAGGTTCAAATCTGTTCGAGATCTCGGATGAGTTAGTCGCAAAGCTCTACCTTGATAGGAGCACTGATTAGAAGACACAGGCTGACAAGATTGGTGGTTAATTTTTTCTACGTAAAATTGCATATCAGTCGCACCTGGCACAGGCAAAGTGCTGGGATATTCGACATCCCAATTCATAGATCGTTCATCGGGATAAGCTGGTACTCCTTTCCTTGCCGCAGTAGATGATAATAGATTGCCCATCGAATAAGACGTAGAACCCCGCTCAACCAGCACTCTTGGAGGTTCAAAAAGTTCCGATCGTGGACGAGATTTATGCGCTGCTCCGAAAAGTTAGTTAGTAAAGCGTTAATAAAGCAATATGAAAGTTATAATGTTAATTTAATGTTTTGTATAATATGAAAAGGAAATTATTATGCGACCATAATCCCCTTGTGTTATTTTCATTTTGAGTGATACCCTTGAAACTTTAATAATATCAACTACCCGGAAAAATAAATAAATTGCCTGTACAGACTGGGATTGAACATTTTTCGAAAACCACATACCTCGCGTCATCACTGGAGATGGTTGAGATAATAAGGTAGCAAGACCATGGTAAATTGCTCCTTGTTTAGCAACTTCGAGGGTCACAATTGGTCCGGTTCGTACAAGGTATTCTGCAGCTCTAAAAAATTTTCATTATGTGTGAATAATATGAACTTTTAAAAGTTACTTTCATTTTACTCACTTCTCTTGTGTAATTCCAACTAAACTCTGGCCATCCACTTTTAATAATTGGTCTCCAGCGGTTAATCTACCATCCTTTACAAAAAAAGATATAAATTAAAAATCATAATTTACACAAATCAATTTTTCTAAATTACTTACAGCGTCAGCTGCCCCTCCAGAAACTACACTTTTTATGTAAATACCAAGCCTGTCTTGTCCAGCTCCCTAAAATATCAGTTGTGTTTTTACAATTAAGTAACTTCATAAATATAATAAATTTCATACTAAATGTTACTACATTTACCTTTGCAGCAACAATGCTCAATCCCATTCCATTCGTAGACTTGTGAAGTTTTATGACCTGTATTTCAGGCTGTCCTTGATTTTGACCGATATGTGAAGCGTACCCTCCTGATCTATTGCTCATCGCGCTTGGGCTTCGTAACTATACGCAAAAAATGATAAATATCTGACGAGATTCTAAAAATTGAAATAAAAGATATACATACATTGTTATGATGATCTATCATATATATTGTCCAGTAGCCACTGCTCGTCGGTTGCGGAGCCATACGGCATAAACCATCTTGCTGCAAGGGTGCTAAGAATTCCGCGAGACCTGGAGGCACTCCTCTAATCACTTCGCAGCTGTATCCGTCCTCCGGAAGCAACAACGTTAACGCTAACGTTGGTTCCTCTTCCAATCTAATCTCCCGGCCATCCGCGCGAGCTAACGTATCCGCCACGCTCTCGGTAACCTTCACTACGTTTTCTATCAATTCCGCTGGTAATCTCGGCTCGTCAGCGGCAGGCTGATATTTCTGCAGCAGAGCTCGAACTTGAAGAGAGTTCAATTTGAAGCAGGTCGAGCTGAGCGTGGCCAGTTCCTCGGCGTTGTATTTCGGAGCTTGCAGGAGGTGAGTCGCCTGCATTATAGTAGCCAGATGACATTGACTGGCGAGTTCGAGACCTTGTCTCTCGGCCCACGTTTCCAGAGCGTTCAGCCGAGCTTTCAATCTTCTTCCGAACCAGCGCACGCACAGATTGCCATTCGAGACGAGAGCGTTGAAAGCGGTGGCGTTTATCGTGTGAAACAGATGACTGAATAGCTGTATAGTCAGAGCGGCGTTGACTCTACACCGTCGCAGTAGAGCCATCGTGTTCGAGAATATCTGCAGTACGCCGGCTTCGCGCGCGGGCTCGTCCGCGTCCGCCATGAACTGCGACATTGCGGGTGCGAGTTCCATCGAGACGCAGCGTACGAGCGATGCGAAGGCGGTGTGAACAGCCTCGGCGAGAATATCCTGAGCTCTCGTGGAAAAAGCGCCGACGTGTCGATCGTTCTTAAGCATGTGCAGTAATTCGGATCCGTTGGCTAGCCATAGAGCTAGAGACGACGAATCCATGTATCGCTCCTGTGAAGAATTCGACTAGACCATACAATCATTTGTGGTATTTTTTTTTTTCGTTGTATTTTGTTTGAAAATATTTTACCTGTATAACTCGTTGTATCATCGTAGCGACGTTAGCTAACATCACAGTCAATCTATGAGCTCTCTCCGTCGGTTGCAGCTCGGGCCGGTAATGCGTGCTCGCGCGATACCGCGCTGCTAAATAAAGCGTATACGTCGGGGCGAGTTTGAATTGAGGAGCCGACGGTTCCACATCGGTGATAACAGCGTGGAGAAAAGCTTCTTCCGTTTCTTCGAGGAATTCCAAAACAGCGGGCAAAATTGGATCCGTACCTCGAGGTTGTCTTTCACTCTGCGATAATCTAAAAATTCATTCGACCCGTTTTAATTCATACGTTCACTTCGTGGCAACGAACTTTGAAAATTAAATTTTTTCGTTATCAACTATCCAAGTTGATTATTTCTAAATCTACAATGTACGAAAATCTTGATTTGCATAATTTTCATAGCATTGTACAACAATAATATAACGAATAGTACAGTGAAAATTCTCTCAAGGGAAAGTTGATTAATTGAATATGATATCCATATGACGAATTCAACATTTTAGATTAAACATCATGCAAAACGGAGACACTTAAGAGATGCACGATATTACTTGGGGTGAGTATAAAATTATGACGTAAGCTGTTGAATGAAAAAAAAAAAATATTACCTGTTGCCATCTCTACTGCTAGTCAAACTAGCCGTCTCTACGTTGCCGTCGAGGTCAAAGGTAGTCTCGTAATTGTGAGTTGCCGCCTCTGGCGCGTGACTATCGTGAGCGAGACTTGATGGATTAGAAGCGGTGCCACGGGACTTTGTCGGGCTCGATGGATTCGAGCTCGGACCTTGACCTAAACCACCGTTTGGAGTATCGGCACCCGATCTGTACTTATCCGAGCTCACTTCCTGACTCGTGGGGTCTGGCGAGTGTCTAAGATAAAGCGTACAAAAAAAAACAATGCGTGCAGGAATAAACGAGCAAAATAAGTATCATCGATAAGACGATAAACGTGGGAGTACAAAAGTGATAGTCAAGCGCGGTAAAAAAACAAATTCGATTGTATGCATATTCGGCTACCGCAGACAAACGAATTTCGTCAACCCTTAGACAAATTTCACGCTGTAACTTTGATAATTGAATAGAGTTCTCTAATTTACGTTCCTTCTTCTTGAGAAAAGTGCTTTGTGTTCGACGAAAAAAAGTACCAGCTGTTTAAGGGCCGATCCAAGTTTTACACAATCTAGAACATCTAAGCACTGCGTACGATGCATAGATAAATATAAAACTGAAAACTTTTGACAACTTACCGGTCGTAGGCGTAATCCATTTGCCTGCTGGAGTCGTGACGCTGTCGAATTCGCTCTTCAGGAGCTGGATCGATGAACCTAAATGTGTGCATTCTTCCAAATTTAATAATAGCTCCGTTCTAAAAAAAGAACAACAAAAATTAAACGTTTTATTCTCGTACGATATCATATTTTCGAGTGCAGTAAACTCTGTGAGTTTTTTTTAAGAAACGTAAAATACGTTATATAAAATTTAAATGTTTACGCGCGGTTCTCAATTTATCGGAAGCTCTAACAAACGAAAGAATAGACGGGGCTGGGCCACTGAATCGAACTGGAAAAATAGCTCACCTGAAGAATAGTGGTCTGATGTATTCTTTGATTGTTGACATAAGTGTGCGCATCGCGAGAGCACGGCGTGAGCGTAACGATATTTTCGGTGAACGCTATAACGCAGTGTCTGGGCATGACCGTCGGTCCGCTGAGCGTCAAGGTTTGAGCTTGAACGGCTTGAGGACCGATCGGCCTCTCCGAGCCCACTTCAGTCACGTTCGGTTGCAAACGGTAACGCACACCGGCTCCATTTGGTATATCCGTGCCGTCCGGATTCAATTCCTGCAGGAATGGCAATCTCTCGTCCTCGTACCTGAGATTTCGTTTTTACAATAAAAAAAAGTTCAAAGCACGTCGAATATATCAGATATATCGTTCTCACCTGTGATCCAATTCGTTCCACTTGCCGGTCGGTTTCTTCTTGCGTTTCCTCGGTACGTAATCCGCGGGCCTCCTCCTCACGTGGAACATTATCGAACCTGCCGATGAGAAAGTGCGATTGAATTTGCGAAGAGTGTCGCGTGAGTGCTCCCATAGAGCGCCTCGAATACAAAGAGGAGAAATAAGAGCGTCGGAATGAGAAGAAAAAAAATGCCATTTGCCACTCGATTCGTTCCTCGAGAGGTTCATTGATCGATTTCATTATCGCGGGCCGAGCTCTCAAGTGCGTCTATTCCTGTGTGGCTGCAGTGTTTCGTAAATCGAGGCTTCTTGCGCTCCCGAATGATCCTACTCGCAATGTCAATAGTCGTTTCGTTTATCGAGCGATTGCGTGCGCGGCTCTTTTTGCGTCGGATTTCTCTCTCCCCCCTCACCCTCCTCGCTCGAAAACGATCATACACGCACGCTCGCGAGAATTTCATTCTGAAATTTATTATTCGAGTCGAGATTATTTTTAGAAAATGGAGCGGTTACACGCCCGCGAGCTAGTTGTGCATGACGACTTTTGAATCGAGGTCGACGTACACAACGGGATAAAGCTTATATATACGGGGTGTCTCGATCCGACCGATCGACACTCGCGGATGGATCTTCGATGGCCCTGATTAACGCACCCTACGTGGAATTCGCACAAACACATTCACATGCATCGAAACTATTTTACCATCGAGCGACACGAATGAAAAATTCTCGAAATATTCGAAATTCCAGGATCTATTTTTTTCGTAAACAGCGTCGGGTCGAAGTGGGTCGCCTTGTAGGTACTCGTCGCAGTCCTATCGATTTTTCGCCGGCGGTCGACTCGGCCGCGTGCATTCGATCCACGGAAAAGTCGGAAAGTTTCGCTCCGCGAGCGGCCAATCGCCGCGGTATTTAGCGTGCCGACGAATTTGACAAAGGATTCGTGTCAAAGAGGGTTTTAATCGACCTTCAACGGGGATTCGTCCAAGCGATAAACGCTTAGCCTCCCCCGTAAGATCGCTCGATAATGACTCTGCTTGTCGTACGACAATCGATAGGAAAGAAAAAAAATAAAGGCCAATGTTTATACGAACCAACAAGCGAAATCGAATCGAATCGTCTCGTGAGAGCGGCGCGCTAACTTTTAGAACGTACGGCGAGAAAAGCGCTCGGTGATTTCCTGTACGTTAATGCGATTAAACCTTTCTCGTATATCCGTTCCCTATTTTACATTTCAAACAGGGCGAGCTAGGGAGGGCGTTATACGCATTATACGCGTTATACGTGGCGCGTTATTCGTGTTACATATACACACACGCGTACACGGACACATACGTGCGAGGAATGAACGAAGCAGGAGGATGCCGCCAGGATTAAAACACTTACGTCTTATTCCCCAGTCCATCATGTTGAATGCGTTCTCTGGTTGCGTCTAACACGCCGCTTGAAACACAAAAATTCAAAAGCACTGGTCCCCTTTCGTCTCTACTACCAACTATAAACAGTTTTTACGATTTTTCTCTTGTTCCCTGTGGGTTTTGACACTAGCTCCCTCGATTCTCGCTAACGAATGGGAATAATCGATGCTTTGTTTTACTTTCGCTGAGCGTCCAATCGTTGTACTGTTTATCTACAGAGGTATCATTTGTACTGCGTATTTACGATGGTTCGTTGATAAAACTGATTCGCTATTTGGTCGTCATTTCGGTACTTCTGTACTTGGTCCGAAGTTTTAGGATAGAGTAAATTGTTTACAACGGTTTTACGTGTATACGTAGTCCCATATCGACTCGGCGTAGAGCGAGCTATTCCTACTTGGCGCAATTATCTAACGATTAATAAAATCCTAAAGTATAATCGACTGGTCCCCCTCTCCGGTCTTCCGAGTTCGACGTACTTTTCCTTCTTTCGCACGGTGAACGCTCCTCGGGAAACGTTCGCGTAGGAACTATTGTGCTTTCCATGCGGCCTTGAAAAGCTGCACTCGCGACGTAACGCTGGGAATGAAACGGAAAACGGCTGATTTTTCACCGGTCGAGTCGAGCTGGGTGAACAGAACGCGAGGCGCGAGAGGGAAATTACAGGATGTCCATGCGATTCTTTCTCTCTCTCCGGCAATTTTGCCCCGCGACTTTTGCATCGAGAGCGGCACTCTCCTCTCCGAGCGCGAAAACGCTCTTTCCACGAATGACCTCTCGGGTCGGGCGATAACGCAATCTCTCTCTCTCTCTCTCTCTCTTTCCCTCTCGCCTCTTCCTTCCACTGTTAATTGTTCCTCGCCGACGTCTAGACGGGCGTCGAGTGTTTGAACGGAGTCAATCTCGCCGAGGAAAAATCAAGCACGGCAATCAGCTCTCTCCTCGGAGATCTTGTGCGTCGCAGAATTCACCGTACGTTCTCCGTTCTCGAGAACCCTATCGATCCGCGTGGCCGCTCGAAATCGACGATACCCTCTCGTTTGACGTCCTCGATAAAGCGAAACCGCGAATGTCAATCGCGGAGGCTCCATCCGCGCCTGTACGTGACGCGAGCTTCCCGATGCACTGCCGAACTGCCCACATCGGCGAAACTACGAGTTTGATTCCGCGATCACGCATGCGTCCTCGATATCCGTGTCTCTCTCATCCCCCACTCTTCTCTATCGCTCGCCACCTGCGTTGACCTTCGGGAGCGTAACAGCGCTGCCACCCCCAACCCAATCGTTGCCTCCTTTTCTCTCGCTCCTCTTTATTTTTTTTTTTGCCTCCTCCTCAGCTGCTTCTATCGCGGTGCCTCGAAAACAATCTCGAACGAAAATTTCGCCAGCTGAATTGGCTGTAAGAATATTTCGCTACCGCCAATTTGTGTAGCGTTATGTATAAACGTTATACAACTCTTCGTATTGTATCGAAACGATTTGCGTATTAGTAGCTTCTTCCTGTCCGCGGACGCGATTAGCCCATATTTCCTCGGGAGGGTAGATGGATGGTTTTACGAGATCGAAACTGGATTCACGGATGAGAGAGCTTCTTTCCAGTTACGACTTATCCTCTATTGTCTCCACGAGCTCGACCTATTTCCCTCTCGCCTCCTCGATTCGACGAGAGGAAGTACCATAATCGGTTTATCGCTTTATTAGGCTCAACGTCGTGCATAAATCGGTCACGATTTTAAGCTCTCTCTCGGTGATCCTTGTCCGTATCGGATCCCTCATTCCTATTTTTTCCCCGTCCGAGCGTACTCACCAGCGTGGGCGGTTTCGAGAAAGCAGAGTACTCGAAACTCGTTATACGAGCGTGGTTTTACGCACTTGAAAAAAAAGAAAAAATAGAGAGAAGGAACAGAGCGACACAATGGCACGCTACCCACGTCGGTTCTCGACGACCCTTTATTTTGATCCTCGTTGTCAATTCGTGCGCTCGGCTCGTGTATCCTCTCGTGTTAATGGACTTTATTTCGGTGAACTCGCAATCTCGCGTTTCGTCTCGGTGCAAGGAGAGCTTCGGTATATATTTTTCCCTCGCCCTCTAATTATCCCCCACTCCTACGCTTCTCTAAGCTGCTCGGCCTTCGAAGGAGTACAGCGCGGGGTTTGTTCGCGCGGAATTTCGCCTGGCGTTGCGTCCGTCGAAGTCGCGATACGAGACCTTTACACGACGCTGAATTATTCATTCGACAATTTCACGCGACGATTGTTCGTTGTTTCTATCAATCGGGCCGATACGCGTAGACCGATGCCGTGCGCATTTTCGGTGCCGCGTCACCGGAGGCAGGAAAAAACAATCGATCGAAACGAGAAAATCGACGGGCACCGGATGCGACTCCCCGTTCCTTCCGAGTCTTCACGCTCGGCTGACAGCGGGCTATAAAAAAAATCGTAATCCCCTCGAAGGAGAGTTATTTTTCGACCTCGGCCGTGCGATACGCGACCCTTCGCTGCGTTCGCGAACGCAAAATCGTCTCTCTTACAGCACGTGGAGCGAAGAGCCAGCTCTTCGATCGCAGAACTTGCTGGTCGAACAGCGCGGAAATCGCTCCTGAAGATTTTCCACGAGCCAATTCACATCTTCGTTACGAACGTTTCGAACTTCGTCGCGCTTATTTTCCAACTTCGCGAGTTGGCGATTATCGTCTTGCGACTTCATTTGACAGGTGGCAAGACGGGAAAGCACAGGACACTTTACGATCTTCAACCGTCGATCTTCGTCATTGTTGTTCACACTGATGATAACCTACCGAATGCTAGTAACATAGTCCTAGTGATTCCTAGTGAACGGAAAATCAACGAATCGAGGAGACAGGAACAACAAACAACGCGACAGATTTGATTTCCCGACACAACGCGGCTCGACAACGCGCGTGTCGAGGGGCAAGGGCTAACTGTCGCTGGCTGTGACTTCTTCGGCCGGCCTCTATCTCTCTCTCCTTCTCTCTCTCTCTCTCTCTCTCTCTCCCTCCCTCTCGCTTTCTCTGCCCGTTCTTTCCTTTTCCTTCGCGCAAACTCCGCTGTGCACGCGCTGTGTACGCACAACGAGGAACGAGGGGAAACGAAGATAATCGTGGTGGGGAGGGCGGGGAGGCCGAAGGAAGACAAAGAAGAATCAAGAGATCTCCCACTGGCGCTGGCAGATAGGACTTTGAAATTCCCTCATTTTTCCATCGCCTCGCGGGAATTAATCACGGCGTTTTCGATGGGAGGGAAAGAAATTTATCGTGGGTGTTATGAGGAGTTTTTTTCTCTCCTCGCTCGTCCTTGGCGAGGGAAGATATTGAGACGTTAGAGGTGAAACGAGGGGTGAAGTACGAGGCGAGAAGGAAGCGTGAGAATGAGCGGGGGGCCACGCGGGTGACGGAAAGTGGAAGTGGGAAGGGCGGTGAGGAAGCGGTGACCGATCGCGAAAAGGGATATTCTCGCGAGCGGGGACGAAAAACACGAGTGCCTGTGTACTCTGTATACCACCGTGGGTAAAGGAAGTACGACGTTGCCGGTGCGCCGAACACGCCAACATCAACGCCGCGTTGCGTGACCTTTCCGCACCTTTAGCGTTCATCATCGGCCACCGCTGCTATCGTTGGGCTTTCTCACTCTCTACTCGCTGAAACTGTCCAACCGATTCTCCGCTTTACGCTCGTTCGCCTCGGCCGATACGGCGTATCGCGCGATCGCGCTCGGTCGAGCCGTGTATTGATAAAACTCCCGTTCGCCCCGGAGGGGTTGCGATGACGTAAGAGTCGACCGATATCGAATTTAGGTAACAACCCTCTCGCTCTCGGGACCGTGTATTAGACGAGATCGTTCAAACTACGATTATCGCATAATACATTGAATGTGAAATAATCGCTTCGATGAAGTGTAATTTTGGAACTTATTTTTACCGAAAACTATGAATAAAGTAACAACAAAACTATATAATAGTTTACTATTGTATTGTATTTTATTATAAACAATTATATAGTTTTATTATTATTGTATACGAACGCTCAAAAAAAATAATTCGATACATCCATTGTTTACCGCTTATTTTTTCGACGATTATATCGATTTTATTCCCATTTGGGTGCACGCGGCGGCACAGAGGGCGATGAAATTTTTACTCTGCGGATTTTTCACGGTTTTTACACACTCGAATCGCGACCGAGGATGACTGTTTGCGAAGCGCAAACGGCTAGTTAATACCCGGGGTGCTCGAGTAAAGTCTACAACCCTTCACGCTGTTTGATTATACATGGCACACGAACGGTAGTGTGAATTAATGGAAATCCTTTCACGTACGGTAGTTTTCTATGAAGCCCGTACACACCGACTACGCTATAGTCGTCACAAAGACGGAATAGACTGGGAACGTAGACCAAGTCACGGCTCTATAAGCTCGTTCGTGCGTTTCGGTCATGACTTCCGAGCGAGCTCGCACACACACGCTCGCTCGCTCGCTCGCTCGCATTTATTATCGATCACGGTCTTTGCAGAAGAACCATTTCTTAGGAACAATGAGAGCTCGGCCCGGATGGTTATCGATTTTAATCGCTTCGTTCGTTTAGGGCACAGACGGTCAAACGACGTACACGAGCCACGAGGCAAAAGTAAATTGCATTTGAACTCACCACGCGTTGATGGGTGATTCATGAGGATCGCCAACGGACATTCGTCATCGTCCAGTATATATTCCTGATGCGCATTACCGTTCGTATTTTCGGTGTTTACCTGCGTAATAACGATATCTTAATTGCCCATTCGTTTTCCGAGTTTTCGCGTGAATAGACGCAATTAGGATGGAGTTATCTTCCTAATCTCTCATATTACGTGGACGACAATTACCTGCACAAGGCAATACTGTTGAGGATCTACTTTGTCCAAGCCATACTTGGAGAGCATTTCCCTCACGACTTGAGCCGCGGAATCTCTCACGCTCAAAAGTAGGGTTTTATATGGTACGTCTTTACAGAGCGCCTCCCCGTATATCTTTAGAGTGCCTCCCGTGTCCGGACCACCATCTTTGCTGCGGAATTGTTGAAGCTTCCTTTCAAGCTTTTGCTGACGTCGTCGCCTCATCACGGCTTCCGGATTCGAAATACTCCTGGTAAAACTCGTCTCTGGCAGCTCTAAAACGCCACAGAGATATTATTTGTAAAGAGAAAAATTATTCTATGCTTTGATACAAACGATGTATTAATTCAATGCGACATAGTATAATAAACTATATCACAGAGCGTATTTATCGTGCCGAATATGCGATACAACTTTCTTCCCTCCAGATCTACGTGTTTAATAAAATGCAAATTAGGAGTAGAAAATCAGAAAATCAATATCTCGGTAGATATTCCATTAACATACTGCACAGTCATACAAAAACCAAGTTCTACTCTCCGTGTGCATTACATATTCGGCACGAAACTCAACAGAGTTTCTCGATTATAGTATTTCGTTCGGTATAACAACGTGAAAATAAGTCGAGATGCAATTCTAACCGGTATAGAGCTTCTCCGCCACTCCATTTTGATCGGCCGGTGCCGCATTCTCATCTTGCTCGGCGCTTTTTAGCCGACTGAGTTTCTCCTGTTTTTTCATCTGCTTCTTCTCTCGTTTGCTTAATTTCCTGCGAAAACTGGAGCCCTCTGTGGTAGTAAACCCAACGCCTTGAGCATTCGTCTTATCGTCTATCCTCTTGAGCAGAAAACGTCCCTCGCGGTCGTCTATATGCCAATTGAGTTGAACTAGCAACGGTTTTTCTTCCAATCCTAGCTTACGCTCCTCTGCGGAAAATTATACAGTACATTAATCTTTTACCGTCGCAATTCTTGCGGTTTCTACGGAGCGGAAAAGAGCCACGCTACGCGCTCTACTCGGAAAAGTATCATCGAGGGCATTTAAATAATAGAACGGCGAATGGAAAAGCCGCGAATCGCGTAACGAAAATACGCCGCGATAAAATACGAAATTACCTCCGTTCTCGTGTATCTCGTAAAGCGCGTACTCTGGAACCGAGAGCATTCTCATGTCTGGACGGAATTTCTCTATAAGAGTTTCGATGACTGCTTGACTGGTGGCATCTGACGCCACTCGAATGCACTTGGTCGCCACTTTCTGTCCGCTGTCTTGAAAATAGAACCTCATCACCCCGTGGAACTCCAAATCCTGAAAGATCGCAATAATGAGCCCGAGAACAGCAAGGAGTCGAAAAAAAAGGCGAAACCCCGTAGTATCGCGGTCGATGATTTTTCTTTTCGCCGTTTCGAATGAATTTCATGCTTTCTCCGCTTACCTCGTTGGGCTCCGAGAGTTCGAAGAGATCCAGTCGATTGGCATTCCACTGCTGTATCACACCGCGGAGCGCCTCGCGCTCGGCTTTCTTGTTCGCCGCTTCGGCAGCCATTCTGCAACGATAAGCAATTTTATCAGTGAATTCGTTCGACCGTAGAAATAATGACGGAGTCTCGTTTTGCGCGGCCGAGAAAAGAATCGGAGAATTTCCCTACCGCGGCCCGTCCGTCTCTCCCTACTTTCGCGGAACGTTATTAGCGAATCGAGTATAAACACTGAAATCAATCCGTTCACCGAGCCGGTCGCGGTCGCGGCCTCTTCCCGCCAAACGTTTCGAATCGGACGACACGGGAATCGCGAAAGGAAGCCAATCGGAGGTCGGGACGATAATAGCGGTCGGTAGCGATCGGTGCCACTCGACTCGTTCCGTCCTTTTCGCACGAAACAGACCGAATCCTCCTCCGAGTCTTCCTTTTTTTTTCGAAACAGCGGCACCTTCATTTCTCTCCTTCCTTCTCCTTCTCACTTTGTCATTTTTCACCTCTCGCGTCCACCGGCGAATCGAGGTGAATGCGCAAGACCAGTGTCGTATATCGCGTCTTCGCGCTTGACCCGCCACAGTCAACATATTTTTTTCTTCCCCTCCACTCCGCAGTGATTCGTTTGCGACAATTGCGGACGCACGCGGAGAGAAACTCGCCTAACCGCGACTCCTCTTATCTGGCACAGATGTCTGCTTTCTACGAACAAGTCCGAACGAAAGTGGGAGTAAAACACACTCGGCGACTCGAAACATAATAACCCCGTTATGATTGTCGATCGCGCGAACTGTCAAGGTTGCATCCTTTCATAGACCAAAATTCCAGTTTTCGAAAAAACTGAAATGTAATTTTATTGTACACAAACTTGAAACAATTCAAAACCTTTCAAAGTCTACCGCATGTCCTCTATTTCTCATATTTCTAAAAAGTTAATTACAGACCAAAATTCATGAGTTTTTTGAAAAAATATTGGTCTATAATTTTATTATAGACAAACTTGTTAAGAACCTTTCAAATTCTACCGCATGTTCTCTAATTTCTAAAGGGTTCTACAAGTAAACAGTAGGTTGCCAGTTGACAGCTCGGAGGCGTGTTAACCGAAAACAATCCTCCGCTACGGTTTGCTTTTAATTAACGTTAACCGTTAGAAAGTAAATATATATTTTGGGTTGTACAACGAGTCGAGCAGGTACTCGCAAAAGTCATTGAATATGCAACGTCAGCCGGAGCAGGCCACTGAAAATTCTATTCTACCTCCGACCGGGCTCTCGCCGCTGAAGAATGAAACGAACGATTTCCCCCATTTTCTCGGAACGAGACGAGCTGACTACTCACTGTTCGGGTACGGTCATCCTCTATCCAAGCGAAATGGACACGATCGGTGTAATTTCACGCGCGCGTACATACGTAATGCACTCGCCGCACACTCGCACACATCCACGTACGATTTTACCGGTAAAGGGAACCAACCGGAAAGTTGGTTAGCACACACCACACTTTCACATCGCAATATAATTACGAGCGGCGAACACGCGCGCACTTCACCCGTCACGGGTCACGGAGTTGAAAATTTTGCTCGGGCGAAATCGCGAAAATCGCGCTAGCCGAGCGTGAGCGCGATTCTCGACGAAAAAGTTTCCGTACGAGTTGAGAAAACAGAAACGAGCCGGGAGCTTATCGGGCCGACGCGTGACGTGACGCCTTCAGGCTCGCTTGGAATGTCTCTTGTCCTCGCTCGCGCGCAACCGATCCTCTCGCGGTCGCTCCTCGCGATTTTTGTTTCAAAACACCGACCTCGATGATCGATCCTTTCAACGATCTTCTTATCTCTCCTCTTCTTAAAAAAAAAAGAGAAAACTGCTGTCTTCTCGGAAGTTGCGGTCGAAATTTCGTTTCTAGTGACCTGGCCAATGGCGAGAGGGTCTAAATCAGCTGAACCGTCTCTAGGTATGCCAAGCGAGTGCGCATTTCACGAAAAATCGCACCCGACCTCTCTGGGTTTTCCCTTTTTTTTCTTTTAGAACGCACAGATCTCTCGCTCTCTCCCTCCACCGTCTCGCTCGCTTTCGCGTCGAGGACGAATACCGATGCACAAAAGCCACGCGTATTATTCCACTCGCCCTTGCGGACGAGCCGTCTTCGCCGCGTTTGTTCGAACTCGGAGAGTCATTTCTCGCGAATCCGTTTCCATGAAGATTCCAACTTCGTTGTTTTGGTTTCACGTTGCACACCGGCGAAGCCAACACCCACGGTGGACGCAACTGGTGTCGAGCGCGCACGGCGAGAGTGCTCGTGGCGCGGAATTAATCGCGTGAGGGAGCGAAATAACGAGAAAGAAGCGAAAAAAAGGCGGCAATGCACGAGCCGGACCGACCCAACCCAACCGATACTACGGCACTACGCGCGTACGAGACTGTACGGGACCCCGAAAGTAGGAATGCGATCGGCGGAAGGTGGTGGGGGCTCCGGACGAGGTACGGACGAGGTACAAGCGAAGGAGCGAGAAGGACGGGGAGATAGGTGAACGTCGAGGGGACGCGATGCGTGGGGAAGTGGAAGGCCTGGTACCGGCGGTTCGCCGCGCGATGTCGCGCGACTTGCATGCCCAATGCGCTCGTGGAAATCCACCGGTAGGGCCCCCTCCCCCTCCCCTATCGCGATTTTCAATCCACATTTATACGTTTCCGTTTCGTGTTAACGAAATCACCGTGTTTTCGTAGCCATTTCCGAGCTTGAATTTTTGTCTCTTCATTGAAATTCAAGGGTACTCGAAAAAATTCGTAGAGCGAGAAGAACGAAGGGGTGAGGGGATATTAGTTATCGATCAATTCACCCTCCGTAGTTCCCTCGTTGCGCCGGTGGGCCGGTGGGCCCCTTCCGCCATCGGTGTTAGCCTCCTGTTGTGTATACAGGGTGCCTCGATTTAACTAGACAGTGTTCGTAAATAGATGCATCTCGGAATTGTAACCACGTACCCCTAAATTTCTCAATCCGACATGCCGATTAGAAGTTCTTCAATCTTGTAGAAAAACTAATCACGCAAAACAAAACAGAATAAAAGTTTTCTGTTCTAGAAATGTTTTTGCAATGAATTCACAAAATTCTAATTCATTTACTACAAAAATTATAAATTTCGTAAACAAATAAAGATTTCGTTGTTTTTGACGAAAAAATAAAATCAAGTACTAGTTTAGAATTGCGAGATCTGTCTACTGTCCAGTCTACGAGTACCATTCGGAAAATCCGAGACACCCGGTATGTAGGTAGTATACATATATACGTGTGTGTACGCGCTCGTTGTTCTTCCCCCACCACTCCATCAGGGTGGTGTCCGGTTGCGTATCTTCTCCTCGTACTCTCGATGGCACTTCCACTTCCATCACGTGGAATTCCGTCCATCCCTCTTTACCCTCGCTGTCCCTTTTTCACTGGCGCTCGTCCCCCCGTTCGACGTCCCGCTGGTCCCACACTCGCTCCGAAACTCGTGCGTACTCTAGCGCCAGTCACGAGGCCCCGTATACGCAGGAGACACGCGCGAATGTAATCACGGCGCACAATTTCGTCGCCGATACACGTCGGAATGCCAGTGTACGTGGTTACACATGTTTCGCAGGGTGTACCGATAATTATAATGCGGAGAACGCTGTTATGTACGTAGATGCGTTGCATGTACAGCGCGCGATAGTACTATTTGATTCTTCGAAAGATGAAAAATTGAATCTTCCGTGACTGCTTCGGTCATTAATTCCAAATTGTTTTTTAATTATGTATTTTCCATACTAAAAATAAAATTTTATTGAATTTATTTAATATTTGCTTATGTTCAAATAAATATTATGTATATTCAATCAAATTTATTCCAACGAACAAAATGTTTATTTCTATATTTTCAAACAAATATTGAGTATCTTCAACAAAATTTTATTTTCAGTGCATTGATGGTTTTCCCAGATTTTCTTGAAGAAAGACTACTGCGTTTTAAAAAAATAGTACACATTTTTTTAGAGTGGCATTTAATCAGCCTCAATTAGCTTTTGAATGCGACAGAAATATTTTTGTAGTTTGACAACACGGTCTTACTGACTCACAAAACGTGGCGAGGGCCGATAAATGAATCGTGGTTCGTTCATTGTCCCGCGGCTCTCGAAGCGTGCTCTCGCCGCTCGAGTGCTCGATTAATTGACTCCTTCCACGCTCGACTTGGCTAAGGTCGAGTACCTCTGACGGGCTCTCTAAAACGTCACTTTTTATCGATCTGTGTATATTTTCTTTCTCGACGAGGGAACGCACGGGCTGGAAAACTAGCCGCGAGCGAGCGCGAGGATAATTTAGGATTGCGTCAGTGTTTTGTGTAAACAGTTCTAAACGGCCGGTGGTACAATGCGAGAGTCGTGAGATATCATTATCATAACGCGCCGTGGTATGCCGTGTACGTGCGACTAAGAGTAGTGGGGGCCTCGCCGGGCGCGGCAGATTCATTCTAGGACGAATGAATCACCTCTCTCTCCTCTCGCGATTACCTCGACGACGTTCACCCGAAGGCAGGTTCCATCTACGTTTTACCGCGAACGAGCCGTCGATCCTCGATTCGTTATCGCGAATAAAAGAGTTTAGATCGATAAGTTTGTTAGCCTTCCACTGTTTACAGCGCTAGCGTATTTTTTTTCTATTTATATTTCCACCCTTCCCACATCGCGCGACCATATGGAGACCTTAATTCTTCAAATCGAATAACAGGTGGATTGGCTGTGATAGCTTATAAAAATAATTGTTTAAAAGAGAGATTGGTATTATGGAATGCGAAATTGTTGTAAATTAGATATAAGTTCATTTGCAGCAGAATATTGTTATTTAGTTTGTATGAATTTATCGATATTATTACTCGCTAAATATTCAGTTGGTTTGATAAATTTTTTTTTCATAGAATCTAAATTCTGTAAATATATGTACAACGATAACACAGTCGTGAAAAGCTGAATGGAGGTGGACCTCTCCGAGGTAAAGGGCTTCGTTTTTCCTCGAGTACTCTGATAAGAGATCTCTCCACGACTCGTAAATTTTCCACTTAATCTTCGACGGTCGTTAAGAGCGACTATTCATTATTTCGACGAGTCTTCGTGAGCAGGAGACACGGGGCAAGCGCGGAACTCGTCGGGAAAAAATTTTGCTCGAGATTGCGTTCGAGGACCTTGATCACTCGACGACCTTGACGCGGTACGCCCCTACAGTGCACCGAGCCAGCATAGTACAGATGCTCCGCGTGTATGCAGGAATCATTTCTCTCTCGCTCTCTTTCCCATTCCGTCCCCTTCGTTTCTCATAACGGCAATAAAGGAATCCATTTTACCCCATTGAAAAACCATTAAGATTCTAATAACGTACTTCTCGACTACAATGGGATGACGAATACGTGAAAAAAAAGAGGAAGAGAAAAAATTCGCCCTAACGTGGTACCTTGCATGTCGTATAAGCTTTCGGGGTCGGCCCGCCCTTCTCTCTCTATCTCACTCGATCGCTCTCGTTGTAACAGTATATCTTTATTTGTACATTCCCAGCTGGAAACGTATGATCTTCGTAAGGTGTTATAAGGCGAGACAAGTAACTCACTCTCTGGGTGACAAGTAGTTGCAACAAAATTGATGTAACAACGACAGTAATTCGAGTTTTGAATGAAGTAAATTCTTTGTGAATCAGAAATATGCTTAAGAAGCAGAGTTTGGTCGCGTTTCCCCACCAACTGAAATCGCTACGTACACGTTTGAGTCGAGTGACCCGAGTGCAGGGAATTATCTGACTCGAAAGGTGGCGAAACACTCCAAAATTGGAACCATGTGTAAGCGAAAAAATTAAGGTCACTTTGTACAGTTTTTGGCGTTCTCGTCGCTTGTTACATTTCGATAAACAAAAGTCGATGGACGAGTAGTTATCATTTTATTTTTGTGAAAATAATTCGCGTAAACTTCGATGCTCGCAAACGAGAAATTTCTGGGAGAAGTCGAGTGGCTCGGTGAAACGATGTAAATATTTTTCTACGCGGTCTATATTCCAACGAGAGTGCGCGTGCTCGCAATGGATTCTGCTACCCTTCAGAGGCTTCTATTTCGTTCCGTATATATCGAGCAGCCTCGTCAAGTCTGCTCGTACAATCGCGGACACAATACGTAACCCCCTCCCTGCCGCAGATTTTTTCTTCCTCCTGCTCCGATACACAAAAACCCCGGTGTCGGCTCGTACCAAAATCTTGTTCTTACGAGACACACGATTTTTTCGTTTCCCCCCTATCTCTATTTTTCTCCCCTCCTTTAAAATAGAGAAGCCATGTCTATAATGTTAGCCCCTCACTTTTGAAAAATGGAACTTTGAAAAGTTGCACCGAATTGTACTATGTTGTACAACACCCACAAAAAAATTAAAAAAATATATCTGTATTTAGATTACCTGACCTGTAGTTTCTGGATGGCTCTCGTTGCCTAAAACTCAACAAAATGCAACTAATTAACGGATATAAAATTTCGGAAAATTTTCTCGCAAGTCTCCGCGGGATCCAGGTACTATATGTGTAATCCCGAGAATTTGAACAAAATTTCGTTATCAGCTGGGATTATACATATGTATAGTACCCGGGTCTCGCGGAAACTTGCGCGAAAGTTTTTCAAAATCTTAGATCCTTTAATTATTTGAATTATAATGAGCTCTAAGTAACGAGAACAGTCCAAAAATTCAGGTAATTTAAACGAAAATATATCTTTGTTTGTTAATTTTTTTGTGAGTGTCATACAACAGAGTACAATTCTATCAAGCTTTTGAAAGTACCTTTTTTGAAAAAGTGAAGGTTAACGTTATACACATAGAGAAGCTCCGCCGACGTGATTTTTTTCCCTAATCATTAAGGTAGTTCTTTTACGACGTAGGTACAAAAGAAACTGAGAATATTTTTTCGTACGAATAGAGGATTTTAGAAACTCGATAAATAAAATGAAATAAAATATTTTAAATTACGTACAACGTTCTTATAACCCCGTATAAAAGGTGAAATTTCGAAATTAATATTTTCTCCAATTTCGCAAAGGTCGTTGAGTAATTTCTTAAGTGAATTTTGGTTCAAAATTATATTCGGACAGAACGCAATTACGCGGAAAGGCCAGCTGGAGCTACCGCGGGCTACAGACAATTCCGTTCTTCTCGTAACGGTTGGATAACAAGGTTAGGCCGGGAGATACTTTTCGTGGATACATTCTAATATTCCGTGCAGCGTACGAGCCTCGACACACGTCCGTTAGACGGGTACACGCTATAATGCGCTCACGCATTTCCGTCCGCGTTCACGCGGAATCGCGCCCGAGGTCCCGTTCCCATGCTAGACGGATTTTCAGATCGGAAAGGGAAGTTGACTGCTTTTTGTTTCTCTCACTCCGTTTATCGAGAATAAATCTTACAAACGATAGATGGCTGGCGGATCGATTGGGTGGACCGAGCTCCTCTGGCACCTTATTCGCGTTCGGCCCATTTCGTACGATTTGTCTCAGCGATGCGGAAAAACTGAACATCTTACAAGAAAAACTCTGCTATTGGCTTGTACGACGGAGTTGCGCGATTCTCCGATTCTAATTAAAGTACGGCTTCGTCGAGCACAGTAACTCCATTAACCGTGCGCGTTGTCACATCGCCGTGTCGTTCCCCGACAACGAGCGCTGTTACTTGCACATTTTCGCGAAAGGGAACTCCGAGGGGCTCGCGTTAAACTAATCGTTATTCCCTCTAACGAGGTTTCGAAAATAGCTTCGAGTTCTTTTATCGATTGTCGGTGATTCGTCTTATGATTATTTTTATCTATATTATAATATGAATTATACACCGAAAGAAAATTTTGTACCCAATATTTATGTGCATACGTTCAAATTAATTCGATAAAATTAATTGTTCGAAATAATTAAATTTTAGTTTAAACAAAAATTGGTATTTGTTTGTCAAATAATTATTTTGCCTAGCAAGTTGAATATTTATTTCAACGTATGCAAATACATATTGAGTAAATTAAACAAAATTTTATTTTCAGTGTATGAATCATTCTAAAACAATAAATTCTATGAATACTACATTCGATACATTTTTACTTTATTCCCCCTTAAATTTATCGGCAGGAATCAGCGATGCGTACATTATTTCGAAATTGGGGTGAGTATCGTTGAAACGTGAGTAGCGAAATGATCTCACGGTTGGATTGACTAACGAAGCTCCAGACGGAGAGGCTGGAATTATTGAAAACACGTGAGTAGAGGCGATATCCGTTGTAACAGTACCCTCGTGAATCACGTTAATCGCGAATTCATCGTTATCGATCCACGTGTACGGGCGGGCATCCCGAAAGAGCACAAACGGCCGTTTCACTGTGGCGAATAAAGAGCGAACGCTCTCGCGACAGAGAGGAGTAAAGACTCGCGTACGAGCGGTGAAAACTCGGTTAGTGGATTTTCATCTGGGCGTGAACGAATGCGCCAAGTTGCGTAACGCGTTAATTGCTCTTCTCCTTTTTTTCTCTTTCCGCTGTGCGTTTTGTTTTGCCGTATACAGTAGCGATAAATTAATAAACAAGTTTGCGGCGGTGAGCGTTAACCGACTTGTTTATTGCTCTTAAGCGATCATTTCCGGTTGGGAGTTACCGTATGCGTATTTCGCGAGCGGACCGCTGACCGCGGGTTCGACGGCATTTAGGTAGACCGAACGTAAACAATGACATTATTAAGGGACCGTACGGTCAAGTTGCGCAACGCTTATAATGCATCGTTGCATAGTTCAAGCACCGTGAAAGCCACCGTCGCTCGTGGAAGGGGGGAATTTTCATTTTTCATATTTCCTCTTCGAAAACGTTCGATCATTACCGAAGGCTGATTTATATTTCGCCGTGAGTACACTGCGCTATGTACGATCGTATAATACATAACAGGTGCGCATTATCTACTCGTCTCTGGCGAGCGTCAAGATAAAGAGGCGTGTAGCAAAATGAAAGAAAAAAATAAAAAAAATCAACATTGGATTTTGTGGAATGTAGATAACGTGTCGTTCGATTTCGACGAATCGTAACGTCATGCGTGCAGATTCTTCGTATTTCTATTTTCGCGGAGAATTATTTTGAAATTATTTTCGTCTGATTAAAAATGAAAACAAATTGTTAATGAATTAGAGCTACGTACTTTTACGCGTAAAAGGGTTACGAAAAGTATGACCCGATAATACTCGAGCCAGTCTCCCGTTCATTCAGAGATCATTATCAATTGTCATTGTCGTGAGGATGACATTATTGCGACAATGGAAATACCGGTCTCGTTCGCTTCGAACGAATGAGAGAGAACGAGACGCGCGTACAGCAGGAGCGTACGTACGAGCATGGAAGACCCGTAGTTGCATCGGAATCTCGTACCTAGGCATTCCTAATTCAGTTACTGGCTTGCGCACCTCGCAGACACTCACACTTGTGCGTGTATTTGAAAAATAAAAGCGGTTAAGAGGTCTGCCGCTGAACTAGAATAATGAAGGATCGAAACGAACTTTCAGTGAAAACGTTTTGAAATTAATATTTTGAACTAGGGGGAAAGCAAATAGTTCTCTACCGATAATCAGTTGGAATGATAAATCAAGGTCCGAGCTTCGATCATTCGAGAACGATAACAGTTCGGGTATTTTCTATTTTTCTTGTCGACTGTGTCATTGTTCAAATTGGCTATCTTGTACGATTATTCTTCTAACGATGATACGGATTGAATTCTCGCTATCTGAAATATTTATTTCGCCTATTAAATCGAAAAAGGAAATGAGTAATCGCGTAATTTAACGTTCGTACGAGTCGCGATAATGTAACTCGGCGAGTTACAGTGCTCTATTTACAGAGTAAGTGACAACCGATAATCAACCAACCGAAACCTTTCAAATTAAACGTTTCGCGTATTTAACAATTGGTTCATCGGTACAGAATAGAGCCGATCGATAAAATATCTTACTAGGTAACGCCGGGTTACGGTAGAAAATATCAACAGGTCTACAAAAAGAACGAAGCACGCATGTTCAACTCACATATACCTTTGCCGTTTCTTGTTTCTTTGCTCTATCTCTCTCTTCCTTTCCCCTCTCTCTCACTCCCTCTGCGTAGCTCCTGATACAAGAATCACGACGACTCCGTACACAGCTTGACACCGATTTTCTTAACAGTCAACGTAGCCGACGACACTGCCGATTCTATTGCACGCCATCCTTGTCCACGCGAACGAAAGTTGTCTGCCAGTACGGTCATTATCCTTCCCCACCAAATCACTGCACATAATTTGATGTTACACTCGATTAATATCCCAATCGATTTTCACCACCGATTTATTTCGTAAATGGGTAAAAACTTTTTCTTCGATACTCCAATAACGATAAATATCTCTTTATAAAATCAACAACGAACGGGCTTATGTAGTAATTGATCAAATACGATATCCTATGAAAGTGTTTAAAAAAACTTGTCGTGTCCTCTAAGGAGGTTAACGGTTTTGGGCCTGTAGGCCCAAACTCACCGACGAATTGCCGCGCGTACGTCGCTCTCGTCGAACCACCTTCGGTTAACTTTTCTGCTCTTTTATTACCACAACGTTTACTTCACGTAATGAAACGATGCTCTCAATATCTTCGCGCGAATATTATCGTTTGTTCTCATGACGCATACTACCTTGTGACACCGAGCGTCCACGCGTCACTGTTTTCAACGTCCTGCGGCTAATATTCGCTCCACCTTGCGCGACTAACTTCACGTATGTGGTGAAACCGCTTTCACGCACACATCGTTTTCACCCCCAAGAACCGTTGCGCGGTACGCCTCTTTCGAAATAATTTGATGTTTAAAACTGGTATTCGCCGCAGAATGGAGAAATTCGAACGAGAACCACTGCTCTATACGAAATGCGCATGCGCGAACGACGAAGAACGCGCGGGTAGAGACACAGGCGGTAGTTTTGGTAACTACTCGCTTGAATTTGAAGATTTGAATTTTTCCAACCATATTAAAATGCAAAGAATTTTATAAGTTAAGTATTCTGTGCGTATGATGAAATTAGGACCTTTCATAAATAACTTACAAACGCAAAATACATTAAAAATTATTTTTATTATAATTTTTAGTCCCTATTTTACAAAAATTAATCTACAATTATATATAAATAATTACATCATAATGAATATCACTGACAGTGCTTGGATGAGCGAGATGTTTTGCAATTTCTTGATTTTGGGACAGAGACATCCACAGTTTTGCTAATATTTTTATTAGTGTTACTTGATTTTGGTTTTATGACAATTGTCATTGCTGCATTGCTATTACCTAATTGCACAGGTTTCCTACGCCGGGCAAGGATTATAGGTACATTAACTTCATTTTTTGGAGCATTTTTAGTTTCGATAACTTTTGATGTCATTTTTGTTGATTCTACTAATTCAGATCTTTTAATTTCATTAATATCTTGTTTATTTTCATCAATGATGTTATTTTTAATATCCTTATTAGAATTCTCGCTGTCTACTTCATTTACAATTGTATGTACAACATTTTTTATAACAGTCATATCATCACGCGATTGAATTCTACTTACATTTACTTGAATATCACCTTTGACATTTCCTTCGTTTGTTTTATTAGTTTCCTTATTATCCCTTGTTTTCTTATTTTTATTTTCTTCTATATTACATTCTTTGGCTATTTTAATGGGCTGTCTCATAATATTATCTATATCGTGCTTTTCATATTTCTCTGAGACTTCATTTTTATATTCTTGTGTTAATGTCTGAATACTTTTCATATTGTTTTGAACTGCACCGATAATTGTAATTGGCAATGAAGATGATGAGCTACTTTGTTCTTCTCTTACATTTTTCACAGGTGTGTCAGGTACTTCGCCATCCTCCAATTCTTCTAAATTTTCCACTTTATCGTAACAGGTTTCAAATGTTTTAATAACTTCAGTTGGTATATTAGCTACTTCAACTTTATTCTGTTCTGCAGTACCTTTTTCAGTGGAATTAAGGGTATTTACACAGTTTTTTATTCCTATTTCATCTATTTTGTTAATCAATTGTGAAGATGATTTCATTTGATGTTGTTCAACTTCCTTATTATTTTTTCTTATATGATTCAAATCAATATTATGCTGAGTTTTTTCTTTTATTTTTCTATCGTCGCTATAATCACTATTTTTTTGATGTAGATTATTATGTTGTCTTTTGTCTACTAGTTTCGATCTTAAATCTATTTTTTCATTACGTGATTCTCTGTTATATGAATGGTGACTCTTAGAATCTGAAACTGTATCGGCAACTTTCCCATACTTTTTATATTGTTCACTTTTGTACCTCTGATATTTGTCATGCTGATGATTAGGCGATCTTTTGCGATGGTAGCTGTTGCTGTAACGAGATTCATTCTCTCTACTTCTAGATCTTGATCTATGTCTACTAGACTTATACTTGTAATCCTTTGTTCTCTCATTGCTGGATTTATATTTTTCTTTGTCGTTGCTATGGAATCGTGAATTACTCCTTTGATTATCTTCCGATGAAGATTTTGGCCTAAATAAATCTATACTATGGTCGTACTCATATTTGTGAGAAATTGTAGTCTGAGAGTTATTTTCATTTTTATGACTGTCAAATCTAGAACAATCGCTATGTTTTTCATTATTTTTAAATAAATTTCTATCTTTAGAATGATTTGTACTACTGGGTTTAACACCATTTTTTAATGAGACATGATTTTCATGGGAATCATCTTTATGTATTGGATTTTCCCTAAAATCTCTCTTGAAATGCTTATTTTCAAATTCATCATTGTCATCTGAATGAGCCCTTTTAAGAGTAGATTTCATAGAAGTACCATTTTTATTCTTAGCCTTTTCAATATTTTCATTTGTTTTTGAAACAGTCCTAACATCTGAATCTCTACATTCAACACTAACACTAACATTATTTTCTTTATCATTCTCAGTGATAACAAGTTGTTTAGAAATGTTATTATTTTCAGAATTTTTCATATTAGATGCTTTTTCTTTATCTTCTTCGAGTTTAATTTTTTTGCGTAAACGTTCTCCATATACAGTAGCACGATATTGGTGTTGTTGGACTTCATCGATATCTTCCTCATCAATTTCTTCTACGGCAATTGATTTGGATCCAGAGTTTGTAGAATTATGATAAATGATATTTGTGTGATGAATATTCTCCTGTTCATTTTGCATTTTATGACAATTGTAATTTAGTTCCTTTTTGTTAGCAGAATTCTCCATTATATTTTTCTCATTTTTTGGTTTGATAGGTTTTGCTGGATATCTCCGAAATGCTATATTATCTAATCTATAATAAATAATTTTTATGAAGTTGTGTATAACAGAACACAGAAATTAAAAACTACATACTCTTTCCTGAGTTCGTCAATAATCCTATCTTTACGAGCAATTTCATTTTTGGCAGTTTTGAGAAGCGATGCCAAATTAGTTTCCATGTTCTTATTGATCTTCTGAAGATTTTCTATTTGATTTGTTAAAGCATTTACTTTATCTGTCAGCTCTAGGTATTGTGCTGATGGCACGTCATCTTTATTACCTGCCTATAAAATGAGAAATAGTAAGATGAAATTTCATTCCTTGAAAATAAATATAACCTTCAAATTATAACATACTTTGTCTTTATTTTTGGAATCGAAGAAAGATAGATCATCATAAATATCAAAATCATCTTCCATTTTCTTTTTTATCTAGATCAATTATGTACACTCCAAAATTGTTTAATTTATTACTGTAGAAAAAAGCATAATAAAACATACTGAAACATGATGAGAAAAGGCGCTAGATGCGTGAAGTGGGTGAATTGAGTACTCGAGTAGTGGGAGTTTGACACTATTGCAAACTGCAATGTGAATTGTATTTCCTACTTATTGTTAGCAAAACGAAATATTAAATAAATTATCATATTATTTCGAGGTATTTGTAAATTAATTCAAAGAATTCTACTATTAGTATTTTACAATATATTTCAAATACAAATTTTGACTATTTTGAAACCCTATCGAACTATCGAATGATACAATCGATATATGATCGATTCATAAATATATGCATAACCTCTCGACTTCCCACGACTGTCAAACAAAATTGTGTAAATTTGTCCAAGGTATATCAAATATCAAGTGATAGCCACGAACTTTATTAAATGAAATTAGATTTTATTACTATGATAAATTTTGCTTACGGTGAATCTTTTTAACAGTTTATTGAACTAATTTGATGATTTTTGTGTAAATGAATCAATATTTATATTGCTCAACCAGAATGAATTCGTGATACAAACAAAGTGTAACACAGGAAGTAATATTATAAAATGAGACGGCATGTATCATTTGATGCAATTTCTTAGCGGTTTCCTCCTTTTAATTCTCATTCTGATAACCCCATGCACAAATGGAGCAGATTACACATATGAAATTGATTGCAATAATTTACGAATGGGACAGTACATATGTCCACATCCAGACTATGATTTCATAGATCCAAAAACTCAGCAACCTAAAGGATGTACAAAAGAGAACAAAGCCAAAGGTGATTATTCAAATATAATAATTAAAAACTTTATATTTTCAAGTACTTATACAATTTATATCTATTATTTAGTCCTTTGTCTGGCAGCAGATGGTCTTATTTGCTCTGAAACAAAAAATAATACATTTAAAATGGAAATAGATTGCAAGTGGACGTAAGTATTTAAGTTTTATTTACTGTTTTGAAATTATATACGTTATATTTGTTTCAGAAATGGATATTCATTTGAAACATCATTGTTACTTTCTGTATTTTTGGGTATGTTTGGTGCGGATAGATTTTACTTAGGGTATCCTGCTATTGGTTTATTAAAATTAAGCACATTAGGTTTCCTCTTTCTTGGTCAATTTGCAGATGTGATATTAATAGCAACACAAATAGTAGGACCAGCCGATGGTTCACATTACGTTATGCCATATTATGGTGCAGGAATTAATATCATTAGAAGTAATAATTTCACATACAGAGTCCCACAATATGACTGTTAGAATGGTGAAAATATACACCACACGTACACCATGTACACTTATACATGACAAATTCTGTCATTACAATACTGTAATAAACGCTTAGGTTACGAGCAACGATATACAATCCTAAGATTGATTCCTACTTTGATTACTTTTAGTCATTGTATAATACTTTTAATCTTCTTCTTGATCTATAGGATGCTATACAATTTTCTTGTAGATAAGGTTTTCAACGAATTATTGTAAATAAGAAATTGTTACAGTTTACTTGGTACCACTGATATATTGCAAAATAAATCTTTGTTTTTATTGCAATGGTTCATGTACATTTTTTTTCACTATTAATCCTAATGAATTTAAAATCCATAAATAAAATTATATATAAAAATTCATGTCTAGAAATAATTATAGTCATTTATTTTCTTTTTCCTGTTCATTTACTAAATTAAAATAAACTCCTTTATTCTTCAGTAAGCTGGTGTGTGTGCCCATCTAAACATGAATCAAACATTTTAATAATTATTTATATCATTTTTTTGAATTCTTAATACATACCTCTACAATAACACCACGTTGCAATACAACTATAATATCAGCATTTTTAACTGTACTCAACCTATGAGCAATAACTAATACTGTTCTTCCCTGAGTAGCATTTTCTAAAGCTCTTTGAACTATCCTTTCACTTTCATAATCTAAGGCACTGTAAAAAATAAATTTATCATCATTGATATTACTCTCAATAAAAAATTAAATAATTTTACCTTGTAGCCTCATCAAGAATTAGGATTGAAGGTTTCTTCAGTAAAGCTCTTGCAATAGCAACACGTTGTTTCTGACCTCCTGAGAGTTGAGTTCCTCTTTCCCCAACTTGTGTTTTATATCCATCAGAAAAGTTCATAATAAATTCGTGAGCATTGGCTTCTTTAGCAGCTTCAATAACCTAATGTGTTGATAAACCAATTTAGAAAAAAGATTAGACATTAGACAATAAATTAAATGATCTATTACCTCTTCATCAGTAGCATCATGTTTTCCGTATCTAATATTTTCCATTATACTTGTTGCAAATAAAATGGGCTCTTGATTAATATACCCTAATACATTTCCTCTTAAATAACTGGAATTAAAATCTTTAATATTGGTACCATCAATTGTGATAACTCCTTTATTAACATCATAAAATCTGAAATTGATAATTTACATATACAAAATCTAAAGTACTATTCTGTCAGAGTGAAAATTTCTTACCGCTCTAATAACGCAGCAACAGTAGATTTACCATTTCCACTAGAACCAACAATAGCAACTGTCTTACCAGCAGGAATAAATAAATTGAATTTTTTCAAAATTATTTGATCAGGTCTAGTTGGATAACTGAATTGTACATCTTTGAAAGCAATATTTCCAATTAAAGATATGTCATCATTAGATTCTCCACCAACCATCATAGGAGAAGGTGGCATTTCTAAATACTATTATTAAAGATAGAGAAGAAACACTTATATTTCTAATTCATAAATTATTCAAATTCCCAAATTATATTATATTTACCTCAAATATTCTAGCACCAGAACTTACACCTCTTATATATGAACCGAACAATAAAGAGAGTTGAGATAACGATCTCTGAATTGTTTGAGTGGCCATCAAAAATGCCATGAGATCGCCAGCAGATAATTGTCCAGTGGACATTAAATGACCACCAAAATATAGCGTAGAAAGCAGAATTCCATTGAGGAATAGATTTGTCCCAGCTTGAAACAATCCAATACCAAATCCTAATTTTTCATATAATTTGGAAGCCATTTCGACTTCTGAATTAAACATTTCCATTTCTTTATTTTCGGCTGCAAAAGCTCTTACCTAAAAATAAAAAGTTATTAAATAAATTTTTTATCATTAAATAGACAAAAAATTGAATCCAACCGTTTTTATGTTTTGAATAGCTTCTTCACAGACAGCTGTGGCCTTTGCTGCTTGGCTCTGAGCTTCTGCTGATAACTTTCTTAAACTCTTTCCTAATAGAGTACCAATTATAATAATTGTAGGCATAGTTATAACCATAGCAGTAGTCAGTTGTGGAGAAATTACTATTACAGATATAACACAGCCAATGATTTGCGTAACACTTCTTAATCCTTGAGATATGCAAGTTTTAAATGTACTCTTAAAATCTTGAATATCACTGGTTAGACGACTCACTATCTCCCCAGTACGATTTTTATCAAAAAATGCAATATCTTGCATAATAATCGATTTGAAAAGGTCTTGTCTTAATTTCATTGCAATTTTCTCTCCAACTTGTGAGAGCATATAAATGTATGAGAACGTGAAAAGAGCCTATAAATCAATTTAATATTATATACAAATATCAATTCCTGCAATCGTCAACTTAGAAGAGTTCTCAGCACTTACTTGAGCAACATACATACGAGCCAAACCTAATGCCGGTTCGGCAAGTTGCTTCATTATCTCATTCATGGAATTATCACCACTGCACTGTGCTACTCTAGTTAGAGCATTAATAACATCCCCTACACATTGCGGTATCCAAATATTCAATACAGCTACAACCAATGCACTCTAAATAAAATTAAGCTAGTTAGAAAGAATATATTCATACAATATCTCAATATTCTATATTCGCACTTACAGATAAGGCAACCATTAGATACCAAAAATGTGGAAGAAGATATTTTAAAAAATGTTTCCATTTGAAAACCAATTCAGGATTATCAATCTTCAGATCTTCTATTCTTCTGTTAGCTTTGCACTGTATTTCATTGTTACGGGCTTTGAATGCAAATGTTGTAAGAACACCAAGCCCTCCAAAACCATATTTAATAAACGAAGAACAATTTGAATTATTGGACTTCGAACTATTACATAGCGAACTATGTAATTGTTTCTGAACTAAGTCATGAGGTATTTTTCTTGTTGTGACATTATTTAAAACGGACTTACTTAAACTGTATAGAAATAAGGAGAAAATTAAAATTAGGTAATGATTACACAACCCAATAAAATACGAATATGAAGATGATTTACCTTGAAATGGTAGAATAATTTGTATGTGATTTACAAAATAAAATTAATCTGAGAACCATTTTGTACAAAAATATATTTTATTTCAGGTACACACGTAGTTTTAATACAAAAGTTATTTCACATTGAATTTAAATATCTAATGTCATTCTAATAATCACATCAACATTTTGCTGAAGCCACGCACATTCAAGCAATGTGCGTGGATGAATTTAAATGACATAAGAAACCGACTGTCGGTAAAAGTAACATCATAATTTTCAGCTGTCAGTATATCGACAGTCTAGAGAAAGAAAGATAGAAAGCAAATAGATACACTACACTGACGCAACATAATAAAAATATTCTTCAAATTTCGTTTATCAATTTAAAAATGCAGACATCATCAATTATATGAAATACATTCACTGTTAACAAAATAACATCACAAATCATTAGAGATGTACAAATTATATCGCAGAATGAACAATATTGCACGAAAAATTTAAATTCGAGTCGCATGAACGTAGGCGTAAAACGACAATTTGGAGCGAGTGAGAGTTCTCATCTCACAATCAGAGCACCAAACAAGACCAACCAACAGGTGAAAACCAGTTGAAGCTCGTAGGTGGGAAGATTCGAATATCAAGCACCATATGACTCTACGATGACAGCATCGTGGGATTCGCAGGCACGTTCAAATGACGTCATACGTTCACGTATAGTCGTGTAGCTTTCGCACGGGCTAACCTGTTCGTACCGTTCTGACACGCATGTGTGCGTGAGGAGGAAAGAGAGGAGATTACACACGGGATTGCGATGCGAATGACGTTGACAGGATAAGATGAGCGGTCGTATAGTAACGTATAACGCAGAGTGAGCGCGTAGCTACGCGCGAGCGAGGAACCGAGGAATTCTCGTTTTGTCGACGGAAAGATCGCGTGAGCTCTCAGTTCTCTCCAGTTCGGCATTCGAGCATCTTCGAGAGCTCAGTTTTCGAGATTAAATCCGGAAAACCGTTAACAACGGCACGTGACCATTTCGATATAAAATCGATTCGACACTTCGAACGCGATCTCGGATAACTTCGCGATGTTTGGCCGGGGAGGTTAAAACGATCGGCGACGCTGACCCATTTGCCGGTTCCGGTTTCACCCGTATTTGCGTGCTCGTGCACGTTTCCGACGTGTCTCGTTATCCTATTTGCGTCTCTCGTCATCCTTCGACATAGACGACACGCGACATTTTATTTTCGCGCGTGACGATTCCAGGAATCCCGATCATGCGCGTCGAGACAGGCACGAACCTGCGCGCGCGCGAGCCGGTGAAGTTTAGCTCCCGGCACGCGCTCCCTACCGATCATCTGGAAGGACTCGACTAGAAATTACGATATGGTACGATTTCTCAAATTAATCTCTTTACGGATTTCAATTTTTCACGCGCTGATTAACGAAATATGAGATACTCGAGATCGCGATATACGTTTTCACTGCGTCACGGCAAAATTCGTTGCGTCTGTTCGTCCCACCTGACCAAACACTTGTTTCAATATTAAAACTCGACTTCTATAATTGCACGGGAATGAATTCCTTCGACTTTCGCCGAATGCGCATTTTTTTTTTATCAAAAATAGTGATTCGGGGAAATACGTACTTCTTGGAATCGAAGGACAATACTTTTACCGCGACTCGTCCTGTCGGCTGCGAAGGATGCGTCAGGACAAAGTTCACGCGTGACGTTCGCTAGATTCGCGATTTCATCGATAGAAATAACGCGAATGACGAGTCAGCGTGCGCCGGTTTCGATCCGGGACGCGATTCGATGTGTTCGATCGAGGCACGTGTTCGTGTGTTGGAGGAAGTTTCGTCATTTTCTTTTTTTCCTCTTCTTGTAATTGCATTTGTTACTCAGCGAGAGGAAAAGAGAGAGAGAGAGATAGAGAGAGAGCAGGACAAGGAGAGAGGTACGATGTCATCGTGCTAGTAATGAATAGAACGGAACGTGATTGGACTTGTCAGGGCTAGCCGAGCTCGAAAAAATCGCTTCGGGTAAAGTTACAGGTGCTCAGGTAATTTTTATTAAATTTCTGAGAACTGCAAAATATATTGTACCTCTATTATTTTCTATTGTTTATAGAGAACTGATGACGTATTCACGATTTTTTAGTACCATTATTGGAGATCGAAATGCAATACCAGTTGAATCGGACATCATCACGGGTTGCGGGTAGCCCGAAGCGAGAATACGTAAAGAGGATTTTCCCGAGGTTTCCATGCGTCATGTGTCGGAAATTGATAGGTGCTTGTATTACATCGGTATTCCGATCAGACCTTGCCGTGTAATTCACGTTTAGTCCTTAAATATTCGTAAGTACTTTCAATTTCTCGGTCCGTATTTTTTTTTGTTTATAATAAAAAAACGGTATCAAATTTTTTTTTCCTATAAACCAGACGTCTCAATTACTCGTTTAATCGCGAGTACGTTGGTCGAGCACACTTTGTAACGTTTATATTTTTCTTTCCCAGTGATACTACAAGCGAAACATACGACGATGTGTTGTTTTTGAACCGTGACGGTACGATAAAAAAGATCGACTGTTAATTGGTCGAAGAAGTCAGCAGAAGCGCGTAAAAGATTTACGTAACCGAGTGTATGAAATCGGCGATAATGAGAAAGTTGCGGACGGAATACGCCAGTTTTCGGCGCCAGAAGCACCTTGATTACCGAATTGCAAGCCGCCTGCCGCGAACCGACCAAGCCATTCAAGGTAAAGTTCTACATCAAAAATACAAATTTGTCGAGGCTATTTAATATTCATTCGATAATATAGAAATAAATCTCGAATAATAATAATAATGAATAATGGTTTAAAATAATAAGTAGTTGAAATAAAATCGGTATCTGCAATTCAGAATATTATTTCGCCTAGCAAATCAAATACTCATTTAAACGTATACAAATAAATATTAACATTCAAAAAATTTTTATTTTCAGAGTATTTTTATTAATTAAAAATAATTTATTGAAATACAAATTGACGACATAGTAAAAACTTCATCCAGTGAATCGTTTCGCATTTCTACTAAATTGCTATTCTATTTCTCTATAACAAGAGTGATCAAACTTTTTTATAAACTACGACAATATTTAATCGCAATTAACGGGTGTTGTCGGTTAATAATATATCGATGTACTAATCTTGTTGATACACAACGCAAATATCTTTAGCCTCGCTCGACGTGGTCATTCATACGTTTTAGCGTCCAACGCATATTTACGATAAGCCAGATCCGAGATAAAAACCTCGCTCATCTGCCGTCGCCGTGAAACGACGACTTTCACGAGTTTACAGAAAAACGTTAAGAATGGTACGTCGACGTTATTATTCTTGAATGAGTCTATTTGAATTTGGCTTTGTTTAGCATGCAAAAATTTCGGAATGAGTTTCGTACGCACTTTCACGAGAGATGCCCACGGATGAAGTCTACATCGGCCGTGACGAATCGGCCGGGTCGGTGGGACTTTCGTCCGTTTGCAAGACTCGTCGACGTCGACAATAGGAGACCCTTCTCTACCGCTTTGGAACAATAAAAAAGAAACGGATAAAAATGCAAATTATAGATCGTATAATTTGTTTGGTTTCGTAAATACTTCATTTTTCTTTTATATATAGGTACCACGCGTCTTGCGAGAAAACGCATTCGCGCATAATAAAAGATGCAAATCGTCGGTTTAATGGAAAGTGTCGAGAAACGCGCAAATGACGCACCGGATGAATATTTGACGAGCTCGTGCGTGGGAGTGGAAGAAAGGGTTGTAAAACGAAAACGGGTGAGTTTGACGTTTCGTAAATTCATTATTCTTACGATGTACTCGGATGTGGAGCTCGACTACAAGCTGAATAAGTTTTTGTTGACGATAGTGGGAGCTTGGCCGTACCAGGGTACGAAGAGCAAGGTGATATGCTGGATCTTCATGACGCTCTTTTGGATCACTTTCATCATACCATTGGTATCTACTGAGAAATAAATTAGTTCGATCAAGTGTTCATTCGGATACTGCCAAAACAATAATTCTTCATAATTTATTTATCATTTAACAAAATTATTAAATTTTTGTTTTGGGTATTGAACAAACCATTTTGTTCGTTTAGAAAAAATTTTTTTTCTCCTTATAGTGAATTATTCTTGGAACGTTTACTCAAACGAATTAATTTTTCAGATCATGAAGGTAGTGATAGTAAAAGGAGAGTGGGAGGTTACTACCGATGTTTTGATAGAATTATTAATAGCCGGTATTTGTTCGATTATTTTTGTCTTTTCTATAAATTCATTTAAAATGGTAATTTATTTGATTTTGGTTGAAATTTTTGGAAAATACAGTAATATAAGAATAGCGATGATAATTATTTCTAGCTCAAGGAGATTGTGGAGCGAATGAACATGGACTTAAAAACTCAGGAATTGAAGAAAGAGATTGAAATAATGCAGAAAAACACGGACAGTACGAAATTCATCGTCGTGGTTTACGCATGTGAGACTGTTATTGCGTCGGAATTTTATCGCGAGTTTATTTATAATGGATATTATTCGTTCATCCGTAGATTATATATATACCGTCACGTTATTGTTTTTGCTCATACCGTTATTACCGGTTTTTCTCGATCTCATGGCTCCACTGAACGACACTCGACCACGGAAACAACTGATCGAGTCCGAATACTTTGTAGATGAGAATGAATACTTTTATGTCATCTTTTTTCATATTTCTTGTACCATATTATGGGGAGTAACGTTGGTCGTAGGAGTGGATAGCATGTACGTTGTCGTAGTTCGACATGCGTGTACGATGTTCTCCATTACAAGGTAAAATTTAATGTATTGAATGATTTTTTTCAATGAAATTGTTCTATGAGTTTGTCGATTCATTACATCGTTGTTTACTACATTGCAGTTATCGGTTGGAGAACTATCTGTACAATCGGAAAATCGTAAATTCCACAACGACGAAAATGCTGACGTATGATTACGATATCGCGAAATGTATTAATATTCATATAAAAGCGATGCAGTTGGTATTTTTGGATAAATACTTATTTTTATTCGAAAAGAGAATATTTTTTAAATTATTGTTCATTCACGAAGGTTTGCTGCAATGCTCGAATCGTACTATACATGGTCATTTTTGATACAATATGGATTGGCTATTGCCAGTTTGAGTATAACATTACTCCGGGTAGTTATAATTTTTATTACCGATTTCATTGAACGTGAAATGCAAACTCCTACTATTTTCAGGTCTCAGCTGTTCAGAATAGAACAGATGATATCATTCGATATGCAGGAATTGCTTTAGGTCAACTCATGCGTTTGTTCTTCAATTCTTATCCAGCGCAAATTTTGATAGATCACAGTACTCAGATACGAGATTCTGTGTGAGTTGGTGTTGCATGTTCTCAATAAATTCATAAAAATTTTGTAATGTGTATCATTTTACATTTTAGTTATAAAGGAAACTGGTACGATATCCCAGTGAAATCTCAGAAGCTTCTACTTCTCATTATAAGGAGAAGTTCGGAGCCTAGTGTTTTAACTGCTGGAAAAATATGTGTGATATCGTTTTCTAGCTTCATGGCGGTAAGATGATTGGATAACCATCGTCTCGTTTTATAACATGTGAAAATACAAATTGTTTTTTTTATCCACAGATCGTACAAACCTCCGTTTCCTATTTCACAGTCCTTTCATCTGTTTAATTCGAAATAAATTGAATTACAATTACATCGATTAAAAATTATAATATACTTTTATTTTTGTGCACATTTTTTTATCTAAAAACTATTCTAATAATTACATAATTCTTAACGGAATACAGAAAACTTAATACTAATAGGACAATAATATTCTACGAATACACAAATTATACTCTTGATACTAGCGCTACAAATTCAAAAGTTTAAGCAAGAATTCGATTTATCGAACACTGTCGCATGAAACCATTACTTTGCGAAACATTTTTCGTTATTTCAAGCAAAATACAAAGATACGCTACCACTGCAAAGATTTTGATGCTGTATGATACTCTGGACTGTTCTCCGAGTAGAACTGAGAATACCAACGTCTGAAAGCTTGTATCGATGCATCTTCGCTGACCAAAATTGGTTGCTTTTCGAATTTCATGTAATTCCAGACTTCTATGTCTCTCTCGAACATTAGACAGTCACCAAGAAAGATGAATGTGGCGTAAGGCGCCAGTGCTGGTGGAGTGTACATCGTGTGCACAACACGCTGAAGAAGAGGTTCAATTGGTGTGACGGTTTGAACGATACAAAGCTCGCCGTACGGGGTGTGAACGTAAAGCTCGACGTAACCGGGACCGATCTGATGAGCGTCGACTTCGAGTTTGAGAAAATGGTAACGTTGCATGAAGACCATGCTGTGTTTCAGATTCATGTAGCCTATGTGCTTCTCGATTGGACTGTCGGGTTTGTGACTCCAGACGATGTTCCAAACGTGCCGAGCGAACCAGGGCAGTCGATCGTCCAGGAACATGGCAGGCGCGTGAACGACTGGCAAGTGAGCTCTGTCGGATGCGTTTTCTGGAATTGCCTGCATGATACCAAAATCATTAAAAAAACAATCACAATCTGCAAGTATTGATAAATAACAATTTTTTTATCAATAAAATTTTTTGAATAACACTTAATTTTTTAGATTCTCACCTGTATGTGACACTCGATCAAGAACTCGTTTCTCCCATGACTTTTCCACTTGCCGTTATGTATATTCTCGATTTTTTTCGGCTGCCAGTCTGGTTCGGCCGATTCAGCGTGGTACCAAACGAAAACCATTCCGTTCACTTCGCAGCTCGTCCATTTCTTTACCGATGCGGTCGATGGAACTAATTGGAAAGCATAGTTATTAATTAAATTTAACTGGGAGAGGAAATGAATTTACCTTTCTTCGCGTAAGGAATTTCGTTGCAACGTCCGTCGGAAGCTCGGAAGCGCCAAGCGTGAAATGGGCACTCCAGACAATCGCCTACGACGCGTCCACCCTCCGCCATGTTAGCCCCTAAGTGAGGGCAATACGCGTCGAGTACGTGCGCCTCGCCTTTCTCCGTTCTGAAGCAAAGTCAATTACAAAAATTGTGAGTAGCAAACACTTTTTTTACATGAAGTGAATTTTAACAAAGTTGTAATTTTTTATCATCTCTTCGTCACCATACGGAAAGCTCTTTTCAGATTTATTTTTCAAGAAAACGTTATGGCACTGTTAATATTTGTTATTGTAAAGAGATCTTTCTATGAGTAACTTCGAAAATAGGTGAATATCGTTGTTTTCTTTTTTTAAATTTATATTCGTTAACTTCATTTTACCTGAAAACTGCAAAATTTTCTCCCAGTGCGGTAACATATTTGACATCATTTTTCTTCAATTGATGACTTTCGATTAATCCAAACCATCCATTGGGATAGACCGGAGGAAGTTTGCCCTTCTTTCGACATCTTGGGATGCTAATAATCGGCGGACCTTTCCTGTGAGCTTTTCTAAAATCCTGAAGATGCAAAATCGGTAAAACATTCAAACTTCATTCGTCAAATTGTGTTCACGGTGTAAAAATCACAATACTAAATCACCAAAAAAATTTTCGTAGGCGAAACTTACAGTGAACCAGTTTAGCTTCCAGAAAAAAGCTAAGTAAGAAACAACTCCGATGAGTAGAGCTAGGATAATGCTAATTAACTCCAGCATGATGGAATTTAAATCAGGAAACAACCCTGACGTGTGAGGTTCGCAGCTACCGAAACGCCGACGGTGTACGAGTGACTGGTAATAAGCTGGTAAACTTCATGAATTTTAAATAAAACACGGAATATATACGCGTCGCCCTGCCCAGACGTTGTATGATAAAAAGGGGTGTGCTCATGGTTTTTATTTCGTGTTTCGTTTTCGCGGGAACACGAATTCATAAATATTGCAGAAATACGTGACGCCTGTTTTATCTCGGATAGATCGGGTCATCGCCACTTCGGGTCATTTCGACCGATTGTCTACTAATTGTCTGCTGATGGTCAAGCCGTGTAATTCCAATTTAGATATCGTGTTGAATATATTCATGAGGCCAAAATTTCATTCAGGTATTTTTCTTTGCGTTTCGGGTTTAACGATCGCGGAAGATAAAATAGAACACTATGGACTGTAATTTGAAACACTAAATTTTTCTTCGGTTCCGAGATTTAAAAATAGAATAAATTTGGTTTTAAATGTTGTCAAAGATGTGCCAACATCGTACTCAGTGGGGATGGACAGTTACGGGCGCAGTGAAGAGGTAACGTCGAACGCGTAACACACGTAACATGTAACGCGTTAGAGGGAGAAGAGAAGAGGAAGGAGGGTATTTTATCTGTCTTATTAAATATCTTTGTTGTTTGGTCGGTGACTACGGGTTTTTTTGTATCACTCTTTTCATTGATATCTCTACTTTCAATTGAAGAGTTTTTATTGCTTTCATCTTTTATATTTTCGAGCGTAATTTATCAAAACGTGCGTGACTCGGCGCTTTCTCCATAAAAGCCAGTGTATTTCAACCTTAATTAAAACTCGAGTATTGAATGAAGACCTCGATGACCCCCTCGAATTTCGAGTAGTTATTTGTTCATATACCAAAATTATATATAAAATGAAACGATTACTTCAATGTAGTATTTACGAGCAATCTTTGGTCCTTTTTTATTGTAAATATCAATTTGCAGCCTGTACAAGTTATCATAATACATTTGTAGCAACGACTATCGGCAATTATTATACAAATATTAAAATCGACGAAACTACATTGTTATTAAAAATTACAATATACATTTATGATTGTGCAAAATTTATAACTAGAGCCTATTCTAATATCTTCGTAATTCTTAATACAATACAGAAGACCTAATATCGATAGATCTAAAACAATATTGAACTACGAGTGTATAAATAACTTAAATACTTGCACAATAAATAAAAACCGCGCTAATCGAATAATTGATATTCTCTCGTCAATTGGCTTTGTAGCTATTAATACGAAGAATTCGCAAAATTTTACCAAGAAACCGATGCATCGAATACTGTCAACCATGAAACAATTACTCTGCAAAACATTTATCGTTATCTGATGCAAAATACCAAGATACGCTACCACTGCAAAGATTGAATTGCAGTATAATAATCTGGACTGTTCTCCGAATAGAACTGAGAATACCAACGTCTGTAAGCGAGTATCGACCGATCTTCGCTGACTAAAATCGGCTGCTTCTCAAATTTCTTGTGATTCCAGATCGCCACGTCTCTCTCGAACATCAAACATTCGCCAAGGAAGACGAGCGTGGCGTATGGCGCCAGCACAGGCGGAGTGTAAATTATATGAATGACACGTTGAAGAAGAGGTTCCATCGGTGTGACGATTTGAAGGATGCAGAGCTCACCGATTGGGGTGTGAAGATAAAGCTCGACGTAACCGGGACCGATTTGGTGAACGTCAACATCGAGCTCAAGGACACCGAAACGTTGCAGGAACACCATGCTGTGCCTCAGCTTCATGTAAGCTCTGTGCTTCTCCGTTGGGTTGTCGAAATTGTACTCCTCGGTTCGCTCGGGCACTTCATCGTCGTTAACGATTTTTGCTTTCGTCGATTTTGCGGAGGGCTCGTGGCTCCAAGCGGCGTTTGTCCAATAATGCCGGGCTAACCAGGGCAGCCGTTCGTTCAGCAACATGGCAGGCCCGTGGACGCAGTTCAGGTGAGCTATGTCCGCTCCATTTTCTGGAATTTCCTGTGTAATTTTATTATTATCAAAATTATTATAAAAATATTTATTCATTAGTTAGTTTCTAATAGAATTTTGAATTCTCACCTGTATGTGGCAATTTATAAGAAATTCATTTCTCCCATGACTTTTCCAAGCGCCATTGCTAATATTCTCGATATTTTTAGGTTCCCAGTCTGGTTCAGCCCTCTCGGAGTGGTACCAAACGAAAACTATTCCATTCGCTTCACAGCTCGTCCATTTCTTCGCAGTTGCAGTTGATGGAACTAAATTGAGTGAATAATTATTAATCTAATTTAATCGGGAAGAAGAATTAATTCACCTTTCTTCGCGTAAGGAATTTCATTGCAACGTCCGTCGGAACCTCGGAAGCGCCAAGCGTGAAATGGGCACTCCAGGCAATCACCGACGACGCGACCACCCTCCGCCATGTTAGCCCCTAAGTGAGGGCAATACGCGTCGAGTATATGCACCGCGCCTTTTTCCGTCCTTGAGCAAAGTCAAATGTAAGATATGTGAAAGTACTAAGGTAACACTTGTCTACATGAGACACGTTCCGTTTCGTTAGGGTTAATTTTTAGAAAACCAAACAGTTCGAAAACAACCTAATTTTCACAAGGGTTCCTCTATTTTGTCTGAGGAGTATAATTTATGTGGGGGATATATAATTATCAAGGAGCGGTTCTGAATAGAATACCCCCCATCGCGGTCCTTTAAATTGGGCTTTTGCACATAAAACTCTTTGGTGTAGAAAATTTTTTTAATGTAGTCAATTCTTAATTTTTATTTACCTGAAAACCGCAAAATTTTCTCCCAACGCGGTGATATGTTTAACTTCACTTTTCTTCACTTGATGACTCTCTATCAATCCGAACCAACCGTTCGGATAGACCGGTGGAAGTTTGCCCTGTTTTCGACATCGTGGATTACTAATAACTGGTCGGCCTTTTTTTGGGACCTTTCTCAAATCCTACAAATAGAGAAAATCGTTTAACTCGAATCCCTAATTTTCAGTAGCAGAACGTATCGATGAATCGAAATCATGAACCGATTTTTTAAACGACTCTTAGCCCTTTCCCGGAAAAAAACGAACTTACTGCGAAAAAATATATTTTATAACTTAATCCGGTTCCCACTCAACATTTATTCAATGTTTCTTTTATCATAACGAACTCTTCTTCTTCTCTTTTATACGCCCAAAGTGGTTTAATTCCAGACTCATGCACCGCGTTAGTTAATCAAACAGGCTATTCCCGTCACTCGAGCAATGGTATCGGTTTTTGCTAATCTAAACATAATAACGAAGAGGAAAAATTAACAACTTGTTAGAATGCGTGCTAGCGTTTGCAATTTTGTCCTTTTTATTTCATTTTGCGTCTACTACAGGCGAGTTGACAGTGCTCGAGCGAAACGATGATAAGCCTAAAGCTTTTAATGATTTCCCATACATTGTTTCAGATAATTCATAAATTTCCGGTCAGGGTGACTAGAAAATTCATGGAAGGACTCTCCTTCTCTACAAACACGATGTATCGATAAGATATGCACGGTAGATAACCAATAATTCTCGGTAGAATCAATTTTACCGGATCTGCATTCATTGTATAATGCAGCACTTGTACGTATTCTAATATCTTTGAAATCACATATCACTTTTGCGAAGGTCCGGACAATTCAAATTACGATGATACGATTAGAGTAAAATGCCAAACTACAGGTTTGAATATTTCCATCGAATATCAAAAATTCGACTGAATTATCCAACCCATGAAAAATTCCTCTCTACCATTAATTAAAAAATTTTCAGTGAAAAAGTTCTCCAAGACTCACTTTGATCCAGTTGAGCTTCCAGAAAAAAGCTAGATAAGAGCCAATCCCAATGAGGAGAGTGAGGACGACGCCGATCAGTCCCAGCATGATAGAATCCGAGGAAGGAAGCGACCCCGACGAGCGATCGTCGCAGCGACGGTGCCGAAAACGTTGTCGGTGCACGAGTGACGGGTAAGCTCGAACTCGCGGTTCGGACGCGACGCGAAATAAGAGCGAGCAAGAGAGAGAGAGGGAGAGAGAGAGTAGGTAAGAAAAAAGGTGGCAAAAGTAGGATAGGGAATCTGAAAGACGTCGAGGCTCGGGAAAAGGGCAAAAAGTATCATAAGGGACCGGTTTGTTCTAAGAAGGATAGCGAGCAAGGACGAGGATTGGGAGGAGCGAGGACGCAGAGGAGTGGGTAAAAATATCGAGAAGGACGAAACGGTAGCGATTAGAGTCTGTATGTATCCGAGCACGCAGGTGCGACCGGTGAATATTTAACTGTGTGCAAGAGGAACGCGAGGGAAAAGGTCTAACGACGGGAGCAGTTTTCGGACGACTGAAACCGAATGCTTAGAATCTTCGGCTTATATATACCGTCCAGGGGCGCGCACCGCCGCAAATTGAACTTCTGCTTCCCGCCCCTATAATCACGCTACATTGAGAGTTCGCGTGCACCGGTTTCGCACTCGCGTTTCCGGACCTAAAGTGACTCAATTGTCACTTTTTCAACCTCATCGTCGCCGTTCCACTTTTCTTTTCTTCTTGTTTGTTAACGAATTCGATCGATTTGCGATCGGTATCGATTTTACACAACGCCGAACGTGTCCAGCTTAGACGCGCCACTTACATATATTTGTTTTGCCGTTTCATTCATAGGGTTGGGATTTTTTATTCTTGTTACGGTTTCGTTTGATTCGGTGAGATTACACTTTTTTTATTTTCCACGTGCAAGTTTTTTTTTTCAATGAAGTATCCTGTCCATTGAACGACGTTTTAAGTTTCTCGAGTACAATCTTTTGGATCTGTCAATTCATTTTATTTGCCGATGTTTTATCGAGTTTGCGTTGTATTTTCATTTGTATTATATCCTAGTAACTGTGGATCCGACACAATAATACATTTTATATTTATTATAATAGGAATTCGTGAATTCATACATAATCGATTAATCGTTCTCATCTTATCTCGAGAGAACAACAAGCCCGAACACAGAGTTCGGAATTCAATTTGGATTGGTTTCTATCCGGTTCGCTTCATAAATTTTAAATAAATCACTGAATACGCGTCTCTCGGCCCAGACGCTGAATGATAAAAAGGAGCGCGATCGTAGTTTTCAGGTACGTTCGTACTTGCAGGAATACGAATTCATAAATATCGTAGAAATACTTGGCGCCTGTCCTAACACGGTCGAATTAAACTATAGAATGCACTTTCGACCGGTTGTCTACAAACTATCTGTTGATGTTCAAACCGAATAGTTCTAATCCAGATTTCGTACTGAATATATTCATGAGATCGAAATTTCATTCAAAATTTATCCTCTACCTTTAGTTTTAACGGCAACAAAAGATCGAGTAGAATGAAATAGACTGTAATTTGAAATATTTAATTTTTCTTTGGTTCCGAGATACTAGAAAAAATACATAAATAAATTCACTGAAGAACAATTTTTTCATCATTATTGGAATTGCTGATGTTCGCGACACTCTTTCAGAAATATTTTTTTTTTATTGAATAATTTTTAGCTTGGTTTCTGGTTACGGAGTGTAATATTACGCAAGGCGACATAATTCTACATTTTCATTTTATTTATACACAATTTTCGATTATAGAGGTAGATATAACAATTTTCGATTAGAAAGTATTTTTATTCGTATAGTTTGTCTGTGTCATACATGAATAAACTGCTGTTTGAAATAATTAAATGAGACATGGGTTTAATATCTCGAATAATTATTTCAAAATATTTTGAAACCATAATTTTAAGGCTTATTTCAATAACCGATATATACGACATTGAGAAATAAATAATTTTGATACAAGAAATAGAATCGATTTTGGTCGTAGTAGTCCAAATTTTAAGTAACAAAAATGCTGATGAGAACGGGAAATCGATACCCATATAATTTCATTATCATAAATGTATTGGTTTTTCTTTAGATTACCGAAGATGCTCATATAGCACTGTAAAACGAAAATGTTAATTTCATTTAATTTCATATCTCAAATATGAGTATATGAAAATTTAATGCATTTGTGTAGACATAAAAACTGATTAAATAATCAGAAGAGGAAATTAGAATACAATATCAACTTCACTCGTTGTATAAATCACATACAATTTCATTTAGAAACTATTAACTTTTGTGTAACTATAAAAACCATTTTCGATTTTGAATATAAAAGTTATACTTCATATTAGCTTCTACTTTGAATTATTAGATTATTTTCGTTATGCTATATTGTACCAAACAATCATCTTGATAATTACAATGAGAAATGTTAGTATACGTATTTTACATATCAATTGATTAAAATATCTTTGAACGTTGTCCAACCCTTAGGAAACGTAATTAACAACTTTTATACAGTCGTATGATTTTTAATTTTTTAAATTGATTCGTCGTAAACGTTGGACAATCGATTTGAAATACGTACATTTTTTAAAATCAAATAATTAAGAATTTCGGATACCGAGTGCCTGTTCCAGTTCAGCTCTTTTCTGTTGAACCTTTGTGTAGAAATACCGACAAACCGCTTCTTGTGCCCAAGGTTGATAATAAAATTCTGCTCTTCGTTCCTCTTCTGGATTTCCAACGACGTCAGTCATAGTTTTCAAATCTCTGGTTTGCGAGATGATCCATTTATTTATGAACTGTTGCGGGTCTTTAGCGAAGCTTAAAAAGAATTCTCGATTTGTTTTCAATTGGTTGATTGTTTCAACTGTTTCGTGAATCTTATTATCCAGGCTTTGAATTTCTTGTTGGCTTGCCGTGGAAAGTAGAAAATTGTTCATTTGCGTTTTTAACGTATCGTCTACTTCTACATCGATATCGTAACAAGCCGTTTGTTTGGTTTCCGTACCTAGAAAAATATTAAAATTTCTTAATCATAGTAATTTATTTTGTATAAGTAATAATAAAAGTAAGCAAACCTTCAACGCTGATTACGTGGTTAATGACGATAGGATCAGGAGGATGGAGAAGAGGATTTAACCTTTGTGGTATTTCCGCAAATTTCATACGTGGACATGAGAATATTTGCTCTAAATACTTGTCGCAGTTAATGAATTCTCTTTCGTGACTGTCTTGTAGTTTATGAGTTTTTATATACTGCCATAATGCGGATATTATAACCGGACGAGTTTGCGTATGTACTCCCAATAATCGAGCGAGTCGTGGATCAAGTTTAAACTGAAATTAAACATAAAATTGAAAATTCAATTAATAAAATATAAAAATAAATATAAAGTAATAATTATCAATATTCACCTGCAAAGGTTGATAATCTAGAAGTAAAAGAATAGTGCATCGAACATTTTTGTCTCCAGGTCGTTTTACCTGGAAACCGTCGGTTTCTTGAGTTGTTAATGTACGATGCCACTCCACTAAATGATTATCAGGCCCGTACAAATCTTTATCTAATTCTATCACTAAACTTTTGAAGAAAGATGAAAATTTTCTTTTAACCTAAATAATAATAATAATTCATTACAAATTCCAACTAAATTTCAAATAAATGATATAACAAATGCAATACCTTGTTAGGATCATTTTTAGAATCATCTATTAAACGACCTTCAACTCTGAGTTCCCATGACGCAACTGAACCCTCTTCTCCTTCTCCTGCCTCCTTGGCTGGATAAAATGTATTTGAAATGAATATACGTAACTTCCGTTTCTGCTTCATTGGACGTTTTAAAGCTTCCTGTATATCAAGACGCTTGCGCATAATTGTTGCGTCGAGTTTCCTTTCAAATGCAAGTAAATCCATATAAGCCTGAGATTCTGGTACTAAATCTCTTACTTTCTGGGGCAATATTTTATCTGCCAGTTTCTTCTTCTTCTTAGATGTGGAATGTGAAAAATCACTGTTCCAAAAATACCTAAATAAGTTTTTGTAAAAATGACAGATGTAAAAATCAAAATTAATTTCCAAATCATTTGAATAGCAATGAAGTCCTGATAAATATATTATTAGTATTATCTAAATGAGTGAAATAAATAAAACAAACCATAAGGAAAAAAATTTATAGAAAAGCAATGGATCATAATTAAAAAATATTTTCATAATAAATAATTTTGTTGTTAGTATAAATTATACAGGTAGGTAATATTTAATATTTTCAGAAGTATGTATGATGAAAAATGATGAGTAGAACATTAATCATATACTCACGGTTTTTGTTGAGACATTGGTATACGTTGATCTGCACTTCGTTTTCCACCTGGTGGAGTAGACAATGGGCCTTGTCTCATATTAGAATATGGTTGATTTGGCCTCATAATTCCACCAGCTCCTGGGCCGGCAGTGGCCATCTGTGGCGGTGGAGTAAATCCAGTTCTCTGTTGCATCTGTTAATATTAAAAATATAAGTTTAATTGAAAAAAAAATAAATTTGAGTATATATTTTATTTTCAATTATATTTTAATTAAATTAGAACACGAAAATATTCATACCGGAAAATTGGGTCCAGAGTATTGTCTTAAATTAGGAGGTACAGAAGGTGGAGGATAGCGTTGAGGTGGAGGTCCATTACTTCCTGGACTTGGCACAGGAAATCTTTGGGCCATTTTGTTCTTTTATGCTGTATAATAAAAATTGCACAATCCCTTTTTTAATGTACAATAGATATCAATTCTAAGTTATTTGTAGTAAACAACCAAATGTACAACATCAAATGCATTATTATGCAAAAAATATTCAGATTAATTTGCTACATAAAAAAAATTTTCATCACATACTTTAAAAATTTAGAAATTTAGCTTGTTTTATACAATAATTTTCACAATTTCATTAATAATTTCGAAGTTCAAATAACAAGTCGTTTGAAATAGTGACACTAAGCAGTATTTTATGAATTTTAACATAATTTATTTGTGAATTTAGAAACACTTGATTTATTTGCCGGTAAATTTATTTTCACTTCTGATATAATTATATAAATTCATTATAGTTATAAAATTTGACAATTTACATTTTACTGATGCTTATGTAGTCTTTTATTCGCAGCGTTGCCAACAATCCCAACAATTCAGCATCAAACCGCCATTGCCATATTGATTGAAGAATGGACATAGAATGGAAAAAACAAAATTGAAAGCAGTAGATAAAACGAAGTGACCTCTACGTATTTGGTAGATAAACTAACTAAATCATGGTTCCACAATTTTCTTATTTTCAAAATAAAATTCTGTTTGATATTCTATCAATATTTTTATTAGTATATGAGTGATAAAATGAGGAATGAAAATTTGTATTAATTTCTCATTTATTAAAATTTGGGAATTCAATTACTCTTGTTTGATTCATCAATTACAAGGTGAGAAACTCTGTTTCCAATCTTCTGTATTTATATGACCCAAGCAAGTTACATACTACTGCTAGCTCCGCTAGAGTCGCTAGAGGTCCAACCGTCCAACAGCACTGCCACGGCGTCACATTCTGTACAACAACATCGTTTGCGTCGCTTCTGTTCTTTATTTCTGTTTGTGTAAATACCGTGTGTGGATTTGTGATATGTTTGTGTATCAGTAATTGTGTACAAGCTTAAGAGAGAACATTATTACTTTATAATTACGCAATAAAATTTTATTGTGTATAATATTAAATTAATAGTGCAGGTGGAAATTAATTACTAGTGAAATTTACTTGAATTATCAAAGACATACTTTATTTCGAAAGTAAATGCCCGGTTAAAAATAATTCAATTATTGTTGAGTTGTAGGTTGAAATTTTTAATATTTTGCTAAAGAGTGAAATGCAGCCGGAAGGTTATTAAATTTAGTTATAAAAATATTTTTAACTTAGAAGTTTTGGCTATTAAATAAATGATAAATCCTCCAAAAATAAAGTGATATTGGTAGTGTGAAATATCCTATTAAAGTGAATAAGTGATCACATATTTTTCTACAAATTTTAAACGAAAATATTCAACACAATGTCTCAACTAACCTTTCATAGGAATACACCGGTAAGAAGTGGTTGAAAATGAAAATCGTAGACATATTTTATATCACATTTTTATTGAAAAACATTAAAATTCTCATGTCTGTTTATAGAAAGAAGAAATTAACAACATTATGTCGGACTTTGCATCTATTCAAATCGCTGTGATGAGTAAGGCCTCAAGACTGTCTAGTGAAATGAAAAGCGTAACAATTGGACCTAACTCAAAACCGTTGGATGATGATGAACCTTCAGATACTTTAAATAACATAGAAAATGAGAAAAATTCTTGTAATATTGATAATCTAAAATCAGCAACAGATATCCCAGAAATTGAAAAAAGTAGTCCAAAACCCATCGTACTTTCAATTCCTAAAATGATGGCAGAGGCTAGATTGCAGAGAAAAGAAGAAGTTATGGTGAGGTTTCAATGAATTTCTAAATTTATTATTTAATTAAAAATTTATATATTATTAATATTTTTCCATAATTACTATTATAGAGAATAATAGAGAAACGCAGACAAGATATGGAACAAAAGGGGCTTGAGATCAAAAGGGAAATAGAAATGCAAAGGGTTGAAGTTATGAAGAGGTTGGAAGAGGCAAGATTAGAACGTGAACGGAAAAAAGAAGAAGAAATTGCACGCTTAAATGCAGAAGCGGAAATCATTGCAAAACAAGAAGAAATAAAAAGGAAGCATGAGTACCAACTGTACATCCAACGTGCTCAGGAAAAAAGGTTAAAACAGCAGCAGGAACAAGAAGAATTAAAACGTGTTCTTGCAGAAAAAGCTGAATTTGCGAAACAAATTTCTGAATGCAAATCAAATTTTGATATTACATCAAATGAAATTGAATCACTGTTAAAAACATGTAAGAATAAGGAATCGGACTCTCTGGTTATTTTCATTGCAAAATTGAAAGAACTGAGTGAACAAATAGATTTAATAAATGATAAGACGAAGTCTAATGACCAATCAATCGAGGATGTTCAGAATGCAACAGTTTTACTTCAGGGAAGTGAACAACTCTTACAACTCATTAAACAAGAAATAGGTATGTTAGTTGATTTTCATGACTTCACATCTAAAAAAATTTTATAAAATAAAATATATTTATAGATCAGGTTAATGCGTATTATGAGGAACAAGTTGCAGCTCAAGCTCAAATAAATGAGCAAGAAGTTCAAGCCCCTTCAGAGTATGTAAGTGTAGAAAATAATCGTGTGGTAGAAGCTATCAATCCACAACCTACAGATGCTAATGATGGTACCGAAGAAAATAAAGATAGTTTAGAAATTATTCAAGAAGAGATAGCAGTTACGCCAAACCCAGAGAATACTACTGTGTCAAACACTTTTGTTGAGAAAAATAAGGGTAAGTAAATAATTTTTACAATTATGATTTATGAGTTTAATAACTTTCTTTTTCTTCAACAGATGGTTTACATGATTGGTGCGATAAAGAATCTCTACAACTTTACACATCTAGTCAACAGTTTTTAGATAATTATGAAAAGAGTTACTCAGACTTTGCAACTTCTGAAAACACCAAAAAATTGAGATTTGAGTGTCAGAAAGCTATAAACATACCAGTAAATGCTATATCTGGTATCAATGAGCAACATTTGAGAGATAAATTTCAGAGATTGCATAATTTATTGTTAGGAAGCGGCACAACAGCTGTTAATGCTTATCCACAGTTACCCTTATACTGCAAAGATATTCTTGCCAAGAAGTTAGTGGTAAGTAACTTTTACATTTAGTTAACAAATAGAGATGTTCATTATTTTTTTAATTTTTACAGAATCAAGCTGAAACTCTTATATCTAGTAAACCAGAAATGGCTTTCCCTATTGCAGCAGTAAGCATATCTCTTTGGAACGAACATGAAGATTTTGGCAATCTTCTATTATCTCGTCTTCACAAAGTGTGCCCCTTCACAGTGCCTATATACTTGCCACAATTTGAAGGACAGTCGCCCAAAGAATATTATACGTCATTGGGCTATAAGTATGCAGAGGATGGGACTGTAGAGAGTCAAGACAAATACCTAAAAAGAATGTCTGGTGTTATGAGTTTTTACGCAGCTCTCACTGTTACCAACCAAAGAAGAGGAGTACAGAAAAAACATCCTCATGGTCTCCAGAACGCCTGGAGGTGGTTTGCTGCAACTCTTAACTGTAGTATGTAATATTTATTTGATACATATTAGATTGACTTGTTCTTAATAATTCACTGTATTATAATTTTTAGAACCAGTACCCGGAATGGCAGATGTGTCAGCTACATTGATTCTCGATATGCTCCAAATTACTGGCAATGCAATGTGGAATGCTTATCCAAAACAATTTCCAAAATTACTAACATTGTTAATCAATCAGTATTATCCTCTCATGAAAGACAATAGCTCTATTGGTGGAGGTCCCTTAGTGAGATTAGAAGAATTTTTGAAGAGTACTTTAACTAACAAATCGATTCAGCCACCAAAGGGACAACTACCACCAAATTTTTGGTAATGTTTTTGTCTGATTAAGATCAATGTGAATTTATACAAACATTAATTTAATTGTTTGCATTAAGTTTTCATCTTGGATGTTGATTTTTTATAAATATATATTGTACGGATTTTTTCGATTTGTTAAGTGTTTATGAAACGTGATGAGATATATATTAATAAAATTTGATAACATCTATAATAGTACAAATTTATCTGAATATGTATATATCCATTTAACTGATAAGTATAACTGTACTTATGTAAATTAAAAATAATCATTGTAAAATAAACCATCAAATTATAATATTACGAAAAAATTACTTGAAAATAAACTTATGTAATAGTAAGAATAAAATAAATAACATAACACAAAATATACAAAAGATAGTAAAGTTAATATTCATAAAAATTACTTTCACTCGATGGATCCGCTATTTTCAAGCACGCATTAGCCATTTCTACAAATATTGGATTTAGCATAGCTTGCGCAATAGCTTCCGTAGGATTAGGATTATCGAGAACACTTTTTATGATTTTTTGTAAATAGGGGTCTTTAGCATACTTTTTGACATCCTCACTGTTTGATAATTCTAATAACTTTTGCATAGGTACTGTATCTTCAGTTGGGAAATTATGCCGAGTAGAAAGATTTGATAATTTATCCAAATCATTAGATGACTCATTAACAGGACTACTGCCACTAGTTTCTTCATGTATTTTGCTGCAACTTGTTTCTTTATGTACTTTGCTGCAATTAATGCAACAGCTGTGGAAAAAAAATCAATTGTTACGTTACACTAATGTTGTAGCATATTGTCCTCAAAATATAAACTTTATACTCACTAATAATGTTTACACACAGGACACTTATAAGGAGAATTTTCTTTTTCGCAAACGCTACAAACTTTCGACATTTCGTAATTTGTATTCTATAGATATCACACTAAAACGGTTTGAACTTTACTAATCACAAGAAATGTCGAAATTCGTATTAAAGTAGAAATGTCAAAATGTAAAACCATGTGAAATGCGTTCTAGCGTGATGAGAGGTAAGGTTAGTGTTTACAAGTACGTAAGTTAGGTTAGAATAAGGTGGCGCCATTTTTATGACGAAAATTTACAAGTTTGATAGAAATACAGTACAGCAAATATTCAAATTTATGAATAATCACTAATTGGTTTAATTTAAATTATTATTTTTAGCCTCTGTTTGCAATTAATCCGTTGTAAATAGAATATTTATATTATTAGGTCGTATATAAATCACATATAAATATTTTGTGTGAAATGGTAACAAGAAAAGAGTACCGAGTATGACCGGAAATCCCGTAGTTCCATGAAGGTGTCCATGATTGGCGAATTAAACGCGGGGGAAGAAACGCAACTTCATTTCGCGAGTGTGCGGTTTGTATACAATTTATACGATTTTCAAATGGTGGAAGTGGAACGAAATTTGGTTGAGGGTTAATTTTAATATCGTGGAAATCATTTTGAATGAGTACTTTGTTCGTTACGTTTATATGATTCTCGGTGTTCGTGCAATTTTATAAATTGGATGTATCGATGGCGTGACCACTCATCGAGTAGATACGATTCTTAACATAGAAGGTAAGCGTGTGTGTGTGTGTGTAATATCTCTGAAGCGCATTAGAATATTTCATCCGTGCGTGGCCACTCGAGTGATACCGGGATTAAACGTGATTCGCGTAAAGTAGTGAAAAAACAAAGGGTGGCTCGAATTATGACTCGAGAATCAGACTAAATATAGCGGATCGTGCGTCTGAGAAAAAAATATCTTTTTTTTACGGTAATTTGTCGTAAATCCCTAAATTATCGGTATCGTTTCATAGAATGTCAAAATCGGGGGTAAAAAGTTTACCACGATCGCGAATCAACACTCGCAAGGAAAACGCATAGGAGAGAGCCCTTTAATATTAATTTGCAAAGTGGTTCTTATCGACTTACGTTCGACTCGCGGTCTGTTATCAATATCAGATCGAGTAATCTGTATCGATTTCCACGCTCGCGCTATTCGTACGCGTTTTCATATTCGCGAGAGTGACTTTAACCGCGTGATTGATCGCGGCTCCCGATTACGCGTAATAACATTGACCGGAATCTCCATTACTCGTAATACCATTTTCATAAGAGGCTCGAGATCAATTTTCGCCAGAGAACGAATAACAACATGCGATTACATTTATCGAAATGTATGTCCTCGGCTATGGTCAGAATTTTTCGTTATTTTACCAAAGTAATAAATAATGATAATTTTATTATTTTACGCTATATTTATCGTCAACGCAAATTGAATATTAAAATTTGTCGAATATACTTAATATTCATTTGTATACGTTGAAATAAATATTAACCCCTTGAGGCACGGATTTTTTTGTTCAAGGTATAGGTGAAAATATGTACAACTATGCGTTTATTACGCTTGAAAAAGGTGGGACATTTTCAATATCCTATACTCCAAAGTATTAAGTATAACGTTCATAAGTATAATTTTTAATATTATTTTTATAATAAATAATTCAATATCAAGTAAATTTTATTTCAATGTAACTACTTCGAATATTCGTGCCGAACTGTATCGATATCGTTCCAAATTCAGACGCTCCGTTTGAACTGAAATTACAGTTTGACGTTCGATTTCGTTAATGGAGCCATTCCTAGCAATTTCTCAGGCACAAACGGCTCGTTGATGAAAAATCAGGCCCTCCGGAGGTCGGAAACACGCGATGTGTGTGCTATCGGTTCCCGGGGTACACGCAAACAGCGACAAAGGGTATTAGTTAAAACGACGTGCTCACCGTCTCGGCGGTGCGTCGAATGCTACTTAAACCAGCGTGGAAAACGAGGCAGCGTAAACGCGAGGCTTGGTATAATGGAAGACGACTCGGAAGGTCGGAGTGTGAGAGAGTCTGCTTCTGTTGGAGCGACTAGGAGGAGGAGGAGGAGGAGGAGGAGAGAGAGAGAGAGAGAGAGAGAGAACGTTATACTAATTTCGCGGGAGCTCGCTAACGATCTCTTTGAGGTCATAACTTTTGCCGCAAGCTCTCCAGACGTACGCGCGAGAATACGACGGGGTGGGGCGAGGGGCTGTTTACGTGGTAATTTTCCACCCCTTCTTACGTGTTACTGTCATTTCTGTGTTATTAGGCTACGCTCCGCGTCCGATAAGAATAATCAGGATCGCAATTAGACGTTAATTAGACGAATTTTACAGCGAGACGGAAAAATTCAGCTACGGCAATTGCGCGGGAACGAAATTTAACAGTTTTTGTTCAAAATTAATAACAATAGTATCTCTTTCGAAGAAACGATTAGATCCGTGTCTCGGATTGATTAGAATCGAGATTCCTCGGAAAGGCGAAACTTATCGAAAAATTCGCGAATGCAATTTCAAAAGCGAATTTCGCTTGTATCGTCTTATCTCACTAGACTCGACACACGAAATAGTAGAAGGTTGGGGGGTAGGGAAGGGAGGGGGGGTTCGAAAAGATCCGATCGCGAGGATTCCGTGGGGGAGTGTACACGCACGCGGCCTCGAATGGAAAGCGGGCGCATGCCTCGGCAATCAGCGTGCGCGCGCGCTTGCATCTTTCTCTCGGAGGGGTGGGAGAAAACGTGCTCGCCACCCCTCGAACCCAGTTGGATCGCGAAAATCACGATCCTCTCAGTGTTCGCCGCGATCCAGTAGCGGCTGGACGTGCGTTCGCGTAACCGAACGTTGCACTCGAGCCCCCATCGATAAATTTCTATCCGAAACGAATCGAGGAATCCCCGCCGATCCGACAGGATCCGCTCGTAATTTTTATCGCGAAAAAAATTGAATACACTCGATAAAACTCGAGGTGGATAGACCGGAAAAGAGGAAACAGTTTCCGGATTCGAGCTGACGTCATCCCGTGTGCGCGTCCGGAAAAAGGAACCGGTCGGGTGATTCGAAAGTCGGGAAGTAAAGTCCGAAGGGGCGAGAGGGAGAGGAAGAGAGAGAGAGAGAGAGAGGATAAAAGAGGGTATATAAGCTCGGTAGAGGAGAAAGAAGTGGAAGAAGAAGCTCGAAAGCTCGAAAGCCCGAGTCTTCAGTGCGGCTTACGGCCGGGCAAGAGGATAGAAAGTGGGATCAGGCGCGGTGATACCGAAGAGAGGGAGGAAGAGAGAGAGAGAAAAGGATAAACCCGAGTGGGCTCGATTAACGAGATCGCGTTAATTGACCGACCTTTTATACGTACACACAGCCGATATCGATCAATCTGGATTTGGGGGTAACGAGAGCCGAGAAAAAGAGGACGCGGAGTGGATTTTCGGGTGGAATGGCCGATCGGGAATGAGCGATTACGTAACGGGCGAGATTCCAAGGAGACGAGCCGTTACCTCGACGGCATGACGTCGATTTCTGTGTATCGTCGCGTGTGAGGAGTCACGAGAGGATCTGTGAGATTTTTTTCTGTTTTTCTGTGACAAAAGGAACCAACCGGCGCGAGGAGCCAACTCGCTCTTTTTATCGTGCTCTTATTCGTTTACCACCCTGCGATATTACAGAGACTCGAAGATGTCGCGCGCTTTGCCACTCTGCGCGCTGCTCGTCCTTGCCGTTATAAATGGTAAGCTCGTTTCACGTTTTCCACCGATTTTTCTCGTCCGCTCGCTTCTATTTGACGATTCTCGACGCGGACGTATAACGCTCGCGGGAAAGAGAAAATATTGCGCGAGCTTGGGGCCCATTTCCGTTCTTTGACCTTGGAAATCTCGAACCAGAGTTTTTATTTGGTCAATTTTCAGCGGATGGGAATGGGAATATTGAAAGGGAATGGGAAATTTTTAACCTTATTATTGAATGTTAACGATATGACTAGTGCTTGATTAGAGTACACTGAAAACGAAAATTAGTTGAAGCTACTCAATATTTGTTCGAAAATATAGAAATATTTTGTTCGATAAAATGAATTATTACTTGAAAGAAATATTGTTTAGAATAAAATTAGTATCTTCAATTGAACCAAATATTTAGTTGCATTTATTTGATATTTATTTGAACGTACGCAATTCAGTAAATTTTTGTTTTCGGTGTACTGATTAATTTTTTTTTACGCTCTTCAAGAAAATCTAGCTCGAATCAAATAATCATTCCGATGTGTTGTAATCTTCTACGGAGAAGATGAAAAATTGTTGACTACCTCCGAGGATCGTCTGGCAAATCAGCCGGAATTAATTCAGCTGTCAAATGTCCACGAGATTACGGAATTACGTCATTCGGATTGTATCGATGCGTCTCACGTAGCTGGCATTCAGCAGGGTTATACGACGCGCGTAGGCCGTTTCGACGCGCGATTTCTGGAATTCTCTCTCTCTCCCACCGCGTGCGCGCATTTGACGGCAAATTGCCGTCCACGCGATGGTATAATCAAAACGCACCTCTGTTCGCTACGCGTCTGTATGTTTTGCGCCAATCAGTTTGACGCCGGCAAATCCGCGTTTCCGTTCCTAATGAGGGTATTATGGAAACTGAATTCGCAAACATTATTAGGCGGACTTGATATTCCCAAAATATTTCCGATACGTTTCTATCTTTCTGTTTATTTTTCAGCGTCGAAAAAAACGACGCGTACGCGAAATTTGGCTCTCCTCGATCGGAGAAGTCGAATTCCGTCCGAAAGCGCAAAAAAATTCCGAGTTCCGGTAATGTCCGAATTCCGTCCCGTGATAGTCTTATTCCGTCCCATGAAAATTTCCCTCACTACCACTCATATTTACCCCTTCAGCGCCAAGCGCCATGTAATTTACCTCTTATAATTTTAATATAGAAACTGTAATTTAGGCAAAAGTTAGGATTCGTCCCTGCACTGATTAGATACTGCCTGTAATGTTTTTATATTTTTGAGAGCACGTGCGATTCACCCCTTAGAGTAATAACTGCAGTTTGGTAAAGATTAGGGTGTTAGAGTTTTTTAAAATTAACGAATAATAGAAATATCCGATAGAGAATATGATGTAGAAATAAGCGTCGTAGGGGAATATGTAGAAAAGTGGGGGTAATCCTAATCGGGATGGAACTCGGACGCTATAGTCAATCTATGGGACAGAACTCGGACAGCTTAAATTATTTTTTGCTACTTTCGGGACGGAATTCGGGTTCGTCCGGCTCGATATAAACAAATAACTGTCACTCCTCGGCAAAGTGAATTTGCGAATAACCGAAATTCACTGGGTTTGAATAAAAGCGAAATTTCGTCGCCCGCGTGAAAATTCTAAACTGTTTCCCCTCGACCGGAACGTCAAAACCGAAGGATCCCCCGACGAGGCGAGGAAAAGTTAGCGGGAAACGCGTCGTCGTCGCGCATTTCGCGAGGAACCGTTCGGGTAAACGAGATTATATAATTTACGTATAGCGTAGCGCTGCTCAGTCATTAAAATTCCGCGGGGAGAGGCGAAAATATGATTGTCGCACGACCGGCCCGTGAAAATTCTCGCCTGGACGGGCGCGAGCGGCACCCGCGAACGGGGAAAATTAAATTTTCATTCTGGCAGGAGGAAGCGTTTTGCCAAAATGTTTTATCTATACGTACATTTTATATACCAAAGTCTATGTATATTCTCCCGGTATGTCAGTCTGATGTCGACGTTTTTCCATTTTTTTTCTACCCACCGCGTTCTCGAAATAAACATCCCACCGGGAGATTAATCGAGCTGTTTCCGGGTTGAAAAATTATATCATGACTCTATCGAATATTCGCTAGTAAACAACCCAAAAGCCCAAATCGCCCACTTTTAATTTTGTACCGGTTAGATCAGTTAACAGCTTTTTTTTCGATAATTCAGGTAAATTTGACAAAACACCAGGAAAAAATTGCTCGCCCCTTCGCGTACACGAAAATAAAATAAAAATTATTATGATAACATCGTAATGCAGGACCAGAATTTCATTTTCGTCGATATTGTAATATTTTATTTCAAAAATCATGATGTATATTTAACTATAAAAAAATCGTAATAATGATAATAAATAGTAAATATTGAAATAAAATATTACTATTGACAAAAATGAAAATCTGGTCCCGTACAATGTTAAATAGTAATTTTTACTATGATTTTCTGTTCGTGTAGGTGAATTGTCATTACATCGTCTCGACCCACCGAATCCCACTTGTTTCAAGATAACCATGCCGCATTGCCGCTCTCGGAGTTTTAACGCGATCGGTTTGACAATGTTCGGTTGGGCCGAAAGATCGGAATATGTGTACAGCGTGCGTGCGGTCGCCGTCCGGGCTGTCCAAATCGAAATACGGTAAGCCGCGCTCGAGACGGTTCAATATGTTTCACATTTGCGTGAAAATAACGTGAAATCGATACGAAAAAGGAAGAACGATTTTTATTTTAACCCCCTAAATTGTAGAGCACGTCTACCTGATTTTTTTTAACGAAAAGGGCTCGAGTGGGAGATTCAAGTAGGGAAATGAAATATCCAAAAAACGTTAAAGAATCGTACCTCTAATGAAGCACACGCGGACAGCGTCCAATCAGTGTGATTGAAGTTTCGATACGCCGGCGAATAACAATTTGCATGAAATGATTGACAAGCGACAGTATATAAGCGAGCTGGGTGAACAATAACGAATTCCCGTGGCGGGACTCCCACCCTTCCATTTCGATTTATGCACGGTCGAACGTATTACCGAAATGCGTATTGTTAAATTTCAACCTCCCAATTTCCCCTATTTTTCTTCGTTTTATTCGATCTTTTTGGGTAGAGGACGCGATTAGCATAGACACTCGGAGAGGTTTTCGATTGGAACGCAATCGCGTTTTGTTTGCGATACATACACTCCCGCTATCGGTACTCCACCCCAAATTGGTTTAGAATAAACATCCGCTCAAATATACACCGCGTGAGCGTTATGTACTCACTCCCGTTGTGTGTTTCCACCCAGTAGCCTCGCTTCGTTCCGAATGTATGACGATTACCTAATGACTATCCGATCGAGTGTTATACATTAGATTTTCGATAATTTTCAATACTGGCTAACCTGTCGTTACGGTATTTATTTCGAAATCGTTCTAATTATGCGCTGAATAAAAGTTATCGGGATTATCCAGCCTATAAAAATCAACATTAATTACGTACTCATTCGTATAGTATATATATACTAGAACCATTATTTCAAGAACTTTGAAAAAAATGCGTAAGACGTCACGAAAGTTCAAAGTTTAATCAAAGTCTATTCAAAGTTTGCTCCGTCGCGTTGTAATTGAATTTTCACGACCGAGAACAAATAAAAATAAGCAACGATTCCACTTTTATCCCCGCCAAAAACGTTAACCCCGCGATATTCAATCTTGCCGGTGTTATTAAGACACTCCATTACGAGGGAAATATACGCATTCGTGGAGGCAAAGTGCAGCGATATATACCGCGATATAATATTCGCGGGATGTTTTACGGAGGTATAACGAGTCTCGCTCGCGAACCAGACGTCGTAAAAGCGGGAAAGAGAGAAGTACGAGGCGTGAGGGAGAGTACGAATACGTGGCACTGTTCGATTTTGCGATATGGCTCTCTTCAAACTCGGCTTTAATTGACAAATACTTTGAAATTCACGCGGGAACAAAGAATCGTCATAACCGGAGGAATGTAAAATTCCCGAAGTATTAAAAACTTTGAGTACTCAATCCTACTTTTCTAGGATCTTGAAATTCAATCAACTTTTGAACGGTGATGTAAGTAACCACACACGCGGGGTATACCTATATACACATATCGTGAAATCGAGCCCTGAAGCTGGACCACTTCTTGCGTAGGTGCAGTTTCGGTATGTACATATATATCTATGTATATGTATATATATATATATCATATCGCAAAGATAGCGACTTGGGGCTGTTTCTTATATACGTCCTCGTGGTTGGCTTCGAATATAGTCGCATATCGTAAGTTATGACTCCGTATGGAGGATGACAGGATATAACGTAGGCGAGTGGTGGGGGATGGATAGACGAGTCGCGTATTGTCTGTGCCGGTTATCTCGCTCGACGTCAAGGTCGATAGATAAGGATGTGCGGAGGATATCTTACGCGTATACGCTCCCGCGGGGCCAAGAATCGGTATTCGATTATGAGCGGCATAAATTTCGATGGAAGTGTTAACTCGAGGAAAATCTTTCTTCGCTGATGGAATAGTGTCGATCTTGGACGTTTTACGAGCTCCCTTTCAAAGAATGGAGTGTTCGGTGTACAGAGTGTTTCAAAATTCTACGAAGCCTGCGAAAAATTGAGAAATACGTAGAAAAATCAACCCAAGAAAATTAGAACGTTACAGTATCTAATTAAATATCAGAATATAATCGACATATTCCTTCATCCTACAAAATCAATCTCTAGCCAATGAGCGATATCTTTTCCATAAATGCCAACTCTTAAAATACAAAATCGAAAATTAATCATCATACGTCAACCGCTAACCGGGCTCCTCTAGTTCTCGATTTGCTGCCACGATAAGACATACCGTAACGAAAATTCACGTATCACTCGCATGAATAACATACGACCTTATAGCCGGAAAATGTAGCTCGCAAAACAGCGCTGGATTTTAACGGGTATTTTCCGGTGTAGCCGGGTTCCCTTCCGCGACGAATGGTTAACCGAAAAATACGAGGCGCCAGATAAAAGAGGCGGAAAATAGGGTGAAATAAAGCGATAGCCGTGAGAATACGATGTTTCCGCGGAGGCGGTTGGGGTGCTCGGAAACGCGGGTAGGGGGAGGAGAGGGAGGGAGGAGAGGTTGAGGAGAGATAGAGGGGGAGAGATTCGAGACGAGACGATAGAACGTAGAAAGTACGACGGTGGAACGTATGTAAGTCTTAAAAGGCATTGTCGTCGCCGTTCTATACCGATCGAGATGCGCCCAAGTTTTCCCGCCGAAAAGTTTGCAAAACAATGGGGAGGTGTCGCGCTTCCTCTCGCTCCCTTGCTCTTCTTATAACCCACTTCCAAGGTAACTTCGACGGGTTCCAAGCGTCACCCATCTTTCCCCGTCTCTGCTCGCCGCCGATAGCGAGTTTACATCCACGATAGTTGTGAATTTCTTCTTCTTCTTCTTCGTATTTTTTTTTTCCTTTGTTTGTTCCACTTCTCTCTCCTCTGTGAGAGCAATTATTTATTACGATATAAGACGGAATATGTCGTAAAAATGTATGTCCGCTCTTAGCTTTGTTTGTTCTACTTGATTTTTGTCTCGAGGTACTTGCACGTTGATAGAACCGAGACAGCAAGAAAGAGAGAGAGGGAGAGAGAGAGAGAGAGAGAGAGAGAGAGAGAGATAAACAAAATCGTACAGTAGATTATTTTAACGAGCGATTGGATCGTAATGTGGTGAGACGTGTTACGATTTATCGTGGCTGAAGTCACGAAGAGGGCGATTCCGGATGCGTCGGCGCCGTCGGACTCGTAAAAATTCCTACCGCTCGGGCTTTTTACGCACTGGTACTACTTTTTATAGCCGGTGCTCGCAACGATATGGATTTCTCTTACTGTTCGAAAATAAGTGGAGTGAAATACTAATCCGTGGCTGTAGCGTATTCGTTTAATTGTTTCATCGATTTTTAGATTATTCCTCTTTTTCATATTGACTTTATGCCATTTCAGCTCGACTGTGGTAACCCGATCAATATTTCTCGATAATATTTATCGAAAAATAGGAAAAAGGGTGTTTTTATCTTCTATATTATCAAGGTTGCCGATCATCGTTATTAAGTCGACTTAACTCGAGTTTGTACAGCGGACAAGTTGCCGACAATAAAACTCTTCATCCCAATATCGAGGTTGTTCCGAAACAAAGATAAATCTCGGATGCGACGAGAAACGCTCTCTCGGTTAGGATCGATCGCGAATACTTGACCGCGAATTTTTACAGAACATTTTCCTCCTTCGTTGCGTATTACGACGCGTACGTAGAGACGAGAGGAACAGGGTGGGTAGAGAAAAAATCCAGTGACAATAACGGCAAAGGGCCGTATAACGGGGGGCGTAACGGCAATAAAAGATAAAAGATATATACATACATATATATATACGCGTGGCAGGTTCTACCGGGCGAGATGAAATGAGCTAGTAGTAAAACTGGAGAATGTGCGCGGCGCGCGATGCACATAAGTTCCCATTTGTTTCAATTTGCGTCGCTCATGCTTCCTTTCTCTCTCTCTCTCTCTCTCTCTCTCTTTCTTTATCTTCTGCTCTCGCCGATTTCACTCTTCCGACGTTCCACCTCTCCGACACGACCCCACCTCTGATTATTGTTGCCGGGAATGACAACGAGAGTCCCGGACTTCTTCTCTCGCTCCACCGATTGTTCTTTCCTCCCGTGGGAAAGTTGCTATAGAGCCAACCCTGAAATTTTCATCGTGTGCATTTTGCAAGATCGTCCCTAGCACTGGCAAATCTGACGTCTTAAGGAACTCGCCTTGAGAATATCGCGTCGAATGAGAAATTTTTCCTCGCTGCGAGAAGCATGTTAAAATTGTTTTCGATATCTTTCATTTTTCTCGTTATATATACGTACACAATTTTCGTACGTCTTTCATTCCCGCTCGCGTTCGGGATATCACCAGATGCTCGCCCCCAGCCAATGGTTCTCGCGAGCGTTGACGATTATTGAAATTAATTATCGTTGGGTTCTCGCGAAAAGGATGTAATTAAATTTTCAAATTTCCCGCCTCGTATTTAATTAAAGTTACTCGCACCGGTCGCGATAAGACACGAGAGTGTAAGAAGTGTTGGTATTGCGTTACTGCGAGCATAAGAAGGTGACTGAAGGAGGAAATTAAAATAAGCCGTGGGAACGTCTGAGAATTAACAAAACGCGGCTTGTTATTAACGCGAGCATTAAGTCTCTTTGGGAGAAAAGAGAAACGATAATTGGCCGCGATACGGGGAATTGCGTCTGTTTGGTTATTATTATTTCGCGACGCTTTGTAATTTCGCATTAGCTCATCAATCTCACGCAAGAATGCGTTTCGCCGTTCTCCATTTCTGTTGGATTTCTTTTTTTTTATCGTTCCTATTTTATATCCATTCGGATAAAGAGCCAGCCGCGATAGTTCAACTTTCGCCAACTTCCACCGCGAGAAACGTTCCTTTTTTCACTCGAACTGCGTTAAAGTGTTCGCGTTACTATTTATCTTGCCAGCCCTCTTGCTCGCGCATATCCCAAGAAAGTATGGAAACACCCGAAGCGAAATATCATACTTGACACTGACGCGCTTTTCTACCGCTACTCTAGTTCTCTCCGTGAAAATTTCAGATACAAATGTTTTGTAAAACTTTCTCCGGGAAGTTCGAGTTAAATGAGCCGGAAGTAACAATTTGGTTATATTTTTTCAGCCAATTTTCAAATTACTTTATTCAGACTGTGTTTTTAAATGCGCTTCATACTTCGGAATATATTTTTTAATAAACGAATTCCGTTTTGTAAATATTGATTGACTTATTTTGCAAAACAGATTCGAGCACTCTATACCGACCCCCGTACATTGAACGACATGTGGTAAAGTACATATATCGAAACAAATTTCCGCACATCCAAACAATAAACCCGAAACATCCGGATATCTCAAAATCCCTCGTAAATGTGCCGCGTCGATTTCACGTTCGCTCGTATAACTTAATTCTCTGTGCCCCTTTTTCACGACGACTCTTATACAGGGCGTCTCGGAATCATCGTAACCCCTTCGCTAATAGAAGAGTCCTGAAATTCTAAGCAAAAAACTTCACCTCATTTTTTCCCTCTATGTACAATTTTCAATTTATTAAAGTTTTCAGTTAGCCAATTGGAATCAACGCTATACCTGTAGAGCGAAACATTTTGAGACACCCAGTAGATCGTCGTAGATTTACCGGAAAAGAACGAGAGCATATACCGGCTTCCGGAAAATCGGTGTGTTAAATAACGATGATCCAATCAGCGATGTGATTGAATGAACCGCGTAGTATCGAATATCGGGACGGATTGGCGGCGCTCGCGGTGGACCACGTTTGCCCGACGCATCCATTCGAGCGCTCTTCTACCACCGATCCCCCTCCCCCCAATCGTTCGATCTTTTCGGAGCATTTTATTTTGCTCCATTACCTCCATATCCGCGAACGAGCCGTTGCTGACGTCACCGAGTTCCATCGGGTTGCACATTTTGCACTTTTCTCCTACCCCCTGTCAACTACCCCCTTCATTCTCGC
>NCVS01001459.1:112772-123112 GCA_003055095.1 Goniozus legneri
GGGGGGGGGGGAGATGGAGAAAGAACGGGAAATCCTCCAAATAACGTGGAAATCAAAACATCTGCGGCCGTGGGTTGTATAAGATGTTTACTACCGCGTTTAAACCGCACGGCCACTTCGTTAGCGCCTAATGAATTTGCTTGTTTTGTATAAGTTGCGTTTTCGTATCGACGGGACACGTACGGGTATGAAATTATTCCTCCTGGTATTGGCTGCTCGCCAAACTTTTTCCGACGTAATCGTCTCGAGATTGGCATCGATATTCCGGTAATTGATTATTAATTGAAAGAAAAAAGACCGTTCGCCGACGAAAAACCGAAAGTTTAGTGTTGCTATTAAAGTTCGAGCGAATCTATCAGAAAAATAAGTTTTGCGTATAAAAAAGTCGAGCCTGTATTATACAAGTTGGAAACGAAATTATTCGAAAATCCGACAAAACTCGAGTTAACTAATTAGGAACAACGAATTTGAGAAATTCGAACGTTATCGCGGCTCGTTACCTTCCGCGCCTCCTTAAATAAATCTCCATCTGAAAAATTCAGGCTGTTTATACGTGAAATCGAGCGTGAAGGAATCTCAACGTAGATTCAAAATAATATTACCTCTGGATATGCAATCTCGAGGCTTCTATTTACCCCGGACACGAACGCCAAAAGACGTCGCGCGCGAAGTATGCAATTCCTCGAGCCGAGGAGGTAAAGCACCTCGCGAGCCATGCAAATACCGCTTCGAAATAAAGAAGCCCCGTGCTATTTCATTCCTTATTCCTCGCTCCCTCTTACCCTCGCTACCCTCCCCACCAGGCCCCTGTCGCTTTCTTTCTACGGGATAACAGTTCATTCGGTCCGGTATCTCGGCCGATAAATCTCGGGATTCTCGCCAAGTTTTCAGAAAATGCGCGAGTTTTCTTGGACGATAACGATAACAAATAGCCTTATAGACGGCGAGTGGTTAATTTTAGTCGAAGGTGGGGAGAAATATAACCCGAGTTTTCAACTTGATTCCGAACCTGATTTAATTTCACTTCCTCGTGATACGTCCTGATTGGCTTACCCTTCGCCGTGAGTAAATTTTTGATCGATCGATCGAAAATATTCTCGCACGATTCTGACTCGCATTTCAGAGCGTGTCTAAATATTATCGAATGACTCGAAATGAAGGGAAGTTTCACGGAAACGAATTCCAATTTTCACGCACTTGTTTCTTCGAGAAAGAATACGCGGAGGAAAATAGCGGAGCGAAGGTGGAAAAAGAGAGAGAGAATATCATTACGCATGCAGCGACTCTCGACGTCTCTACTCTCGAAAGAGAGACGTACCTCGTCTCCGGCGCCCCTCGCTTTCAACCCTCGAGGTCTCTTTCCACTTAATCGAGACTTCGAACTTTAGATTACACTCTCCTTTCGCGCACACCACCACCCGCGCCCCGCTACTCCTCTCTTTGTCGGCCGGTGCGAATTCAAAGGACATTGTGTCGAAACTTGGGAACGAGAACCGAATGGTACCGAGTGGCGGATCCGTTCGAGAATGAGGAGCGAGGAGGAGGGGAGAAGAGAGAAAGCGCGAGACGAGGTAGCAGGAAAAAGGAGGCAAAAAAGCGCGAGAAAGAAAACAAAATCGAAGTACGTGCAACCGAGTTATTCCTATCGAGAGAACTCGAGACTACGAGAGATGAATATTTCGAGGAGCCGGCTCGAAGCTTTTCTCCTTACTTTCTTCTTTTCCTGTTTTTTCTATCTCCCTCTCTCTCTCTCTCTCTCTCTCTCTCTCTCTCTTTCTCGCTTCCTACCTCATTCGCTTCCGTATGACTCAGGAGTTGGACAATTGGCCGATTCGTGTTATGAGAATTGACTCGGGGGATCCCAGCGTTTGCGTCATTTCCCGTCGAGATATGGATATTCATCGATTGTTTTTTTTCTCTCTCACTCTCCTCCTTTGTCTCCCCCCTCTCTTTCATCTCGAAGAAAAGAATTGGTTTATCGCCCGGTGATAAAATTTAAAGGAAAACGCCGAGGGTTGACGTGAATTATTCAGTGTGGTGCATAGAGATGTTGCAGGGATAATCAAGCACTCCTCTCCTAATGTTTGAAGTGCCGCCAGGAATGACAAAAAGCAAAACCCGAGAAATTCTCATCAGCCCAACCCCACCGAGCCTCCTTGAGTTTACTCTATAAATAAGGATGTAAATCGGCAGTTTTCGCGCACCACCTTCTACGGACGAGCCGAATGAATGAAATTCCTCGCCGCTGTCGAGAATTTAAATATTCATATTCGAATAATAACGACGCTGTAAGACGAACAATAAGAGGGACGAAATATATTTTAGAGATTTTGAAATTTCGAAAAATTTTCATATATTTTTCCTCACGCTCGGAAAATTTTTTAGTTTAACGTTACTATTTTCCTTCCCTTTTACTGAAAAAATGACTCGAGAAAGAATAAATAGACTGTAGTCTTCGTGGTGACTCTCAGGAATATCAATCGTTATTATCATTTAGCATTGTCATTCGTACCGAATTCTTTTCGGTGTGGAAGCCACCCCAAGATCTGGACGATCGATGAATTATCGTAGAATTATATTTATTCTTCTCGATCCCGAATGGATCTTTGCTCTCTGGAGCGAGGGAGATAGAAAACTATTCGTGAGCCGGTGCATTATTGATGTACCGGGGTGAACCACCGCGTGCGGTGGGTGCATCAAATTCCTCACTCCGCTGCATCTCTCTCGCACTCTTAACATGCGAGAGCGCAAAGAATATCGAGCGCTCTTCGTACACGTCTTTAATGTAATCGCAGCAATCCAGAACTCGCACGGTCGCGTTCAAATATTCATGACCGATGTACAAGCAAGAGAAATGCCGTGAAGTTCTACTTAATATCGCCATCTCTCATTTTTTATTACATATCTCTCTCCGTATTTCTATCCAACAGTCGTAGAAAATACCGTTAATTCTCTAACTGCGGAGAAAAAAAGATTTTTTTAGATTTACAATTTTTTTTTTATTTAATGTATAAGGTTGCTTCAATTGTTTCGTTCTAAGCGACCATATTAAAAGTTTTGGCTTGATAACATTATTATGTAACGTTGAATCACGTAACGTCCATGTAAAAAAAATTGATGTTTACTAACAGACCGTAAAAATGAACTAGCGAGTTTTATTGGGTACGGAGGGAAATTCGAAACGTTGAAAGCCTCCGTTTTAATCTGATAAGTGAATCGCGAAATCGGTGCCGTGCCGAAGCGACATTTTTCGAGGCGCTTACTCCACAGCGAATGGCCGTTAATCGAACCCGAGAGAGTGCCAATTGCGAGAAGAGCACCTTTATTTTAGGTTTACCCTTTATTTTAGAGCTCGCAGCTCGTCTAGACGTTTCGCAAAACGTTTAATATTCCCAAATTTCCAATATAAAACGGTTGGTACTGAAAAAACAAATCCAGTCAAACGTAATCAAGTACTTATTTTTAAATTCTTCGAAGCAAAATCAGGTTTAACTAGCGTTCCGGACAATATTAATGAGCGTGAACGATCGCCAAATGCTGGGATATATTAGGCCTTTTCAAAGTAGGATGACTGTCGAAATTGTCTGGATGGGTGAAAAATGGCACGCTGACGTTATTTGGGGCCTCGTGTCACTCATTCGACGATTAATTATTAACGGGAGATGGATGGCGAGTTACGTATTATTCGGTAACACGCGTCACTGGAATCTCGTGCGGGAAAAACTCGTTCGAGATAGAAAAAATATCGATGATTGCCAAATTAAGCCGAGTTGTATTAATTAAGATGCACGGTGGAAGATTTCAACAGCGGGGGTAGTCAAATACGCATATGCGTGCGTGAAATATACATAGTATATTCCAACGAACTATGTTGAACGGGGAGATGTTACCCCGTAGGGGTCGAAATCGTTTTACGTATTTTTTCGTTCCAGCCAACATTTATAAGTACACACGCTCGCGCAATTAATCGAGACTGGAATTCGAACTTGTGTGGTAACATCATGTATTATTCACTCATATTTAATTTCCAATTTATATTAAAATTGAACTTTCGCGTATAGCATCGAAACACGAATAAATAAATCAACCCTTACGGAGCATTCGCGAAACCTGGTTCGTACTTTGAATGAGATAATTAATATCGGGTATATATCAAAAACGAGATCAAAAGGTGGATTGAAATCGAGATAAGGGATGAGAACGTTCTCGTTGCAAATGAGCATTCGAGTCGAATCGATGCTAGTATTTAATTTTTTTGATTCGCTATTTCTCAGTTTTCCTTTAGCTTTCTCATTGAAGAAAAATATTTTAAATTCTAGGTTCGGCTGAAATTTATCAATATTTAGTTGTTTTTTTGTTATTCATAGAAGCAAGAAGGAAATTTCTCTACGGCAAACGGTGTTATCGATTAAGTCACGAGTGACGACACACTGGTGCGTTGACTGTGAGGCTCGTGGTTGCGTGAGATCTTCCACTAGGGCGAAATCCGGAGGCCCGGAGTCTCGAGGATTAGCTACCGGTTATCGCGCCCGACCTGAATTCGACGAGACCGAATTAACCGCGTCTTCGATTATTGCGGCTCGCGAGAACTCGCGTGCGAGTACCGCGAGAATCGAAATTTCGCTCTGGCCCACATTTGCCAACTTTCACCTCGGAAACGTCTCAATCCGCTCGAAGTATTGAATTCAGAGATTACTTAAGGGCGTTCGAGCGGAATTAACGAAATTTTTTCCATTTCGTAATCAACCATGAAATCTTTACGAGGAAAAGTAGCTTTGATGTGAATTTATTCTTAAAAATTGTGAATTTAATGGTCATCTGGATAAGAAAATACGACAAAAATAAGACAGTAATATTGAGATTTTTAATTTAGCCATGTTCGAATTTTATTTCTCTCAATTCAGACTCGATCCGCGTGTTTTAACGTTCTCGCTAAAATGAATTTTTGATGTTCGAATTTCACGCGATATCGTCTTCGGCTTGATTACCATTTTAATTTTCGAGACAAAGGACTGTTTATCTCTTTTTGAGTCGTTCTCTCGAACGACGCCTGTTTTCAACTCGGCCAACGTTATAATCCACGTTGATAGACGACGATCGTGAAAATTACACCAGCGAAGAGGCGTTGTGTGTACCACGGTCCGATGGGAATCGACAATTTCATACAATTTTTAATCACGTCCACGAGTTAAAGACGTCGTTTTACGACCGCGCTCTTAAAATTGTTATCTTCGAATTGGATAAGATGAAACGACAAGGATTGAAATGCTAAATGAATTTTGAAATACTTTTTTGAATTCAACTCTTTTATTCGGAATTTTACAAACCACCTGCGCCGTTTGGAGAACAATATGAGCCATTTGCTTTGTAAGTAACGCACACCACTCTTCAAAAGAATCACGTTACATTTTCATACGAACGACGCAAGTCCTTTGATATCTCGATACACTCACGCCACTTTAATTTTTATATACTATATTATAATTTCGAAGCATTTTACACAAAATGAGAACTAACGTAGAAATAAAATTTATACATTTCGATATAGCGCAAAACAGTTGATCACAATTGCGGCTGTAAAAATAATCCAGGTGCAGAGATTTGCACTAGAGTGTAGCTCGTTTGTACACAAGACGCGCGTAGCACAAGAGAGTTGCGGCCATGCGTCACGCGCGCGCGAGAGGAGCCAGGGGGGGTTGGTTGTGTACCGCGCTAAAGTGGATTACATATTGCTAGCCTAGCTTGCCGGGGACTGGCGCGCACTTGGCTACGTTGGTCCTCCACCAGGTAAATCGAATCACTGCTAACCTGAACGAAATTACTCCCACCATCCACATCGTCTCCACCAATTTCCGCTACTGAGTACGCGAGCCAACATTGACACGCGTATAGGAAAATGAATGACGCGCGTTTACTCCTTCCTAGCGTTATTATCTCTTCGCTCTTATCGTTCACGGAATATTTCGAACCACACACGAGCTTGATGAAAAAATATTTGACGAGGCGAGAAAAATAATCTCCCGCGTTCTCTATTTGATCGAATACAGTTGCGGTCTCTGCAGGTTCTAAATCAGGATGAAATTAGAGTTCGTTTACGAGCTAAAGTTTATAAACGCGGCGCGAAATTCGAATGTTTTTGGTTTCACGCAGAGGAAAAGGATGGAAACGAGAGATTTGCTGGAAGTGCACCTGGATGGTTGTCTGACAATGCGGCACGAAGCTGCTTAAAATTTCAAATACTTGCGAGGTGGAGTGGCGCGAAAGCAACACGCCCGGATCGCATGCATTTCCGTCACGACGTGTGAAATACGCAACACATACACACACATTCGTCCACATCCGTAGGAACATTAAAAATAAAACCCACGCATTCCTGGTAAATGTAAGCCACTATTTCGCTGGAACGTATCGACTCGAATAAAGGAAAAAAAAGCTGTTCGAAATATTTTTACCCGAATGACGCTATTGGAAAATTGAAAAAGCGTTAAAGAAATTTTTGACGAGTGTTTTTTTCAAACGAAAATGGCGATTGGCTGGTTAAATTTTATTACTGTCGTGTTAAACACGAATCGATTGATGCATATGGGGGTTAAAGTGGATTACGCGTTCTTGTCGTAGAGATGCATGTGTCTCGGATATACGCCTTCCAACGTAAACGGAATTATCGATAACCGTTCGAACGAAGTTAACCCCATCGTCTCCGCCAATCGCCATTGCGTGAGAGCGTTACTGCCCCTGTCGTTGTGTGTTACGTATTTTATCGGGGAGTGGTCCATGCAAATCAGTACATACAGGGTGCACCAGAATCGCAGATTCCGTAGATAATTCGCAGTTTGCAAAATTTTTAATAGAAAGTTTTCAATCACGATTTGTATTTAATTGATGAACGGAAAATACACATAACTCTTTAATTTAATTTCTAACTTCTGTTTTTAATATGTTAGTTTTTTGAAGTGTTTCAATTATGGAACACCCTATAGACAAACATTATACATATACATGTAAGTCTTATACGACGGCCCATTATCCGACAATGTAGCCAGTTTACTCGCTCCCGAATATACAATCGATTATTTGATCGCTCAGTCAGTCGAAAATTTCCACCAATTCGTTGAAGAAACTTCTCGCCGGAAAAGGATACACACTACTGGTTTTCCATCGGGGATTGAAAATTTTTTCCTTTCTCGGAAAAGCGCGTTCGATTAAATGCGAAATAACAGCGAAAAACTATCGCGCTATGTGCAGAGAGAACTAGAGAGAACGCGAGATAGAGGAGAAGAGGAGAGTGCGAGGGGTTGAAAAAAGAGCTATCTATCAATAGACCGGGGCCCGCTTCGACGATACGCGGAAATGTGTTTTCGTGCCGGCGGCCTCTCTCTCTCCTACGAAAAACAGAAAAAAATGTATACAGTGAGTGAGAGAGATAAAAAAGAAACAAAACAGTGTCGTAAAAAAGCCGCAAAATTCGATACATATATAGACATATATTGATATGTGTGTATGTAGATAGATAGATAGATAGATAGAGAGAGAGGCGTGGTGCGTTTTCGCAAAACCAGATACCTTATTCAAGAGGATTGAAGGTAAGCGACACGACGCTCCTACCGGGCCGCGTGCTTCGTAAATTCTAAGCGGCTTAGAAACGTTCCTCTCTCTCTCTCTCTCTCTCTCTCTCTCTCTCTCCCTCTATCTCTCTCTTGTACTCGTTCTGGGTCCGCGCAATTCAATCCCGTGCACTCCCGCTGCCATTCCCACGGGGAGCTACTCGCGAGACGCAGTTACATCAACCCCGTCTCGGCTACGAAGACTATCGTGTTGTCTATGCGTCGAAAGTTAGCGATATCTCCGCGCTCATCGCATCACGCACGTGCCCAGTTCGAGTCACGAAGTCGCGTTACGTACTCCCGAGGATGATCGACGTTTCTCGAACTCGAAAAATACCTGGAAATGGCGCGATGGCGACGATTCGATTCGATTCGACGGTTTATCGTATTGTATCTACTTTATGCCGTGAATCTCGATAGGGCAATGGGAACGAAGTTGTTCGTCGTGACATCGATACTTCCGAGCTAAACTAGGTATCAATATGATATATCAAAAGTTTTAATCGACAGTGTTAAAATTAAAATTTTACCGATTTGATATATTTAATAGTGAGTCACTTTTTGAGTAACGTACTGTCGTCTCTATAAAATGTTGCTGAACCATTCGTACTGATATAATTAATCGTCGGAGATAACGAAGAAAATTAGGAACAAGAGGTCCGAGTGGAATATTAGCTCACTCGCGTGTCTTAATGTCGTGTTTACGAGCGTGTGTTTACGAGGGCGGACCCTCTGTTCGCTCGGACTGTCTCTCTCATTTGATTTCACCGTCCACCCCCGACATTAAATCTCTCCCGAAAGCCACCGCGTAACGACGTTAAATACGGGGTATGACGACGAGCCGTGCGCCACTGCTCGGCATTTACCGAGCTCGTAAATATTTGAAAATATACATCGCGTTCGAGAGCTAGCTCTTGTTCGCTCGGTCCATCGCGACGAAACGATATCTACAGCCATCGAATTCCCAATAATCGCGTTTCGGGATGTCACTGCCGGTTGAAAATTATTGAATTCGATTCCCGTCCGAGTGAAGATTCAAATCCTTTTTTCATTCTCATTCCGAAGAGTTTGGGAACTCTTGGCTGGGAGAAGTTTCGGATTCTGTGGTTTTTCACGACAGCGGTAACTATCGTTCCGAATTCAGATCGAACTGCCTTATACCGATCCGGTCGGCAACTTGCGACTTTTAATTGGATTACAATTCCATTTTCGCCAAAGTCAGCTTAGCGCTATCGCGTTATACAGTCTCCCCCTTCCCCCTCTCTCACTCTCTCGCTCTCTGGGTATTCACGAGGGAGGTGTCACTGCGCGCCACCAGAAATGCTTTAGTTAGTAATTGTAATTAGACTTACGCAAATTCGCACGATCGAGTGTCGAGATTTATCGCCATCTTTATATATACGGGGTGTCCCAGAACTTTCAACTAACGTCATGTTAGATAGTTTTGTCGCATTATTGGATTCGAGAAAAATACAACAACTCTGGAATCGCGAATCCGTCACGAGAACGAAAAAGGACACTACAGTTGGGAATCTCGCGAGCTGCCGACTATTCGAAGGGCCTGTGGTCGCTCTGGGACAGCTTGTATAGATATACATACTATATGTCTATCTAACAGTTCTCCCAGGATTTTGATTTATATCCTCACCGGACGCAAAAAAGGAACGAAATGAAAAAAATGGATCTGGCCGATTGACTCCGCGGTTTTTGTTCCATTCGTCTTTTCACGGATAAATATTTTTACACACTCGCAGATATAGGCTGGCTCTGGGGCTATATCCGAGCCGTCATTGTAGACAGCCTGAAAAGCGATTTTTCGTTTCGTTCCGCGATTCCTTTCTGCTACCCTCGCTCTCGGTTTATTTATTTTTCCAACAGAAGTGTTATATTTTTTTCTCTCTCTCTCTCTCTCTCTCTCTCTCTCTCTCACTTTTTTCGAAAAATCGCACGAGGAACTATCGACGGGGCCAAGAACAATGGCGATTTCGTTCGATTTTCGCGGAATTGTTAGGGCTTGTAATTTCGCCACGGTTAACGGATTTTTCCGCAGTTTGCAGCCGAGTTTGAAAACCCCGGCGAGCTGCCTCATCAGGGATGACCATTGTCTCCCGTGGTAGGACGATTACGGTCGTTAACAAAGCTCTTCAATCGGCCATGTCCTGGAAGACGATTTTCTCGAACCGCGAAATAAAGTTCCACTCTTTCCTGCCCCACGAAAAACGCCAGGTCTTCGTATCGAACCACCTCGTAGCGATCGTAATTCGCGTTACGAAACGCGCATTTCCATTTCCTAATAGCCCGTTTCGAGAATTAAGTCACCCTCGCGATTATTACGAATGCATCCCCTTCGCCGGGGGAATGAGAATTAATTTTTCTCCGGGCGAAACGGAGAATAAGAGGAGTCTACTCTCGCGAGCGGTATTTTTATGTAATCACCCGAGAATATTGCGCGAGAGTCGACGCGGCTTAACGATTTCCCGGGCTCGGCCGTCTCGGTCTCGTTTCCACCGACGGTATCTCTTAAAAATCAACGGTCCCGAACGACAATGGCTAGGGCGAGTTCAAAGATCACAAACGGGCGGGCGTCCGGTCGCAATCTCGACTGGTACTCGCACTCATTCGAAATTACAAGTAACCTCCATCGCGATATAAAACTCTTTTCTTCTTCCTCGTCGAGCCGAAGGTCGTGTTTGAGTCTCGGGAACGGCTAGCGGGGGAGGAGGGGGGGGGGGGGGG
>NCVS01001459.1:123119-134427 GCA_003055095.1 Goniozus legneri
CGTCGGTTTTCCCCCCCCCCCGACGAGGGGGGAAGCAAGAGAAGCACCGCGACAACGCCGCGGCGAGAAACCCGCGAGTAAACAAAAGAGGAAATCGAGTAAATAAAAGCAGCCGGCGTTCCGTGACGAACGACTTTTGCCCGCTGCAAAAGGGAATATACACACGGCCTGTTATTATGTAACGCGTCTATACCTCGAGCTTTGCAAAGGACCGATAGATTTGTATTCTCGCCTTCGTAGAGTAAATGCCGCTTACGTTAGTCGGGACTCTCTTCGCAAAATGAAGTACGAAGAAATTATTCAACGAGGATCATTTGTTTTTTATTTGTATTTTTTTTTTTATTTTTTTTTGTCCGCGTACAATATTCAGAATGTCCCAATTGGACCGGACAATTTGATGCATAAATAAAATTTCGGCAATATTTTTGCTTCTGGATACGACGCAGGATTGAAAAGTCAATCAATATTTTATAGCAATCAATCGGGAAAGTTCTTTAAAAAATAAAATTATCAATTTAAGAGTTTACGTATTCATGAGTTCGGAATGGAACTCTGTACAAACATCAATATTAATAATTTACCGTCACGGCTTTCTAATCACAGAATCGGTACGGCAATTTCTCTGGCGGCATACGTACGTTTGTTCGACTTCACAGAGCCCGAGTATAGCAACATGTTCGCACCCGAATGCTCGACGTAGAAAGAGAGAGAGAGAGAGAGAGAGAGAGAGAGAGAGAGAGAGAGAGAGAGAGAGAGAGAGAGAAGTTTCTACAAACGGTCACAGAAGAGAGCGAGGAAACTAAGGCGACCGCGATGGAAAATGCTTCTAGGCGAGAAAACTTGTCCGGGAACGGCGGTGGGGGAAAAAGTAATCCAAGCCGCTGTGGGCTTTATAGTTTTGTTTATTCCCTCGCATACAATTACGCTGATGACGCGCGAGTAAACCTGCCGTCTTGGCGATACTTTTTCTTTCTCATTTTCGCACCCCTTCCCACGTCATCTTTATTCTCCCAGATAGCGCTCACGATCCCCGCAAGTCTCTCTCACTCTCGCGTTCCAAATCTCGGCGCGCTAAAGTGTTTACGCCGGCCGTGGATGATGAGGATTTCGAAACGAGGCCTCCTCCGTAGCGTCTCGGTCTCCCGAGCTCCCTCCTATACCCGGCCGTTGTAAATTCAGGGATGAGTGCCTCGGGATTAACGGGTGAGGGGTGCCTCCTAGCCCGTTTTCGGTATTTATGATCGTTACTCGTGGCAACAAGGCCGGCCTCGCGAGCACCCGACTCCTTTCGACAACGTCGCCGATGCATCTTACCTCCTTTTATTATTGAAGCGTAACGAGGAAATTACCTCGGGCAAATTGTTTAAAATACATTACGGCCGTATTGAATTTCCCACGAAATTCTTAAGTAGAACTAGCGAGAGTATTTCTCTTCCGAATTCTTCCGTCGTGACCCTTTTGTATTGTTAAAACGTAACGAGGAAAATTCGAGCGAATTGTCGAAAACAGATTAAAATCCTCGAATGAGAGTACGCGAGATGCGTCATTTTAATGAACATATTTCGCGTTTGAATTCTCCGATAGAAGAAACCTTCTGGATTATCGGGTGTACACAATGTTTCCTTTTACTCGAGACGGAAAAAGAGGAGAGGTATAAAAGGACGATAAAAGTACGAGAGGTGGCGGTTTAAGAGGTGAGAAAAAGATGTAATTTTCGCGAATCGAAGGCTCATTGTAAATGGTCCGGGGGTGAGTCGAAGAAGAGGAAGACGAGGTGGAGGAAAAAGCCCGGAGTGGGTTTGGGTTGGATGAAGATAAAGAAAGGACTGGTGGAGATAGACGGAGGGGGAGAGTTTTGGTAGCTGCGTGCGGTCGAGGAAGGGCGTGCAGGCGAATAGACGCGTACCCACCTAAGCCGTGGAAGTCAAATAGGAATGGAAGTGTTGGGTCGAGGTAGAGCGAGCGAGATAGCGAGTGAGAGAAGCAATGGAAAGGTGTGCGAATGGGCTGGCACCGTGAAAGGAGAAAGAAGGGGAGTGGAAGGTCGGTTCTATGCGGACTGAATTGTAAACCGGGACCTGAACTTTCCGCCTTCTTTTCTGGTCGTTGTAGGAGTAAGGGAGGGAGGGGGGGAGGGGGGTGTATGGAGCTTGGAGGGTGAAGAGGGAGATAAAGTTCGTTCCTTCTTTAAATTACATTTGGCCACTCGTTTGGCCACCCTACCATCCTCGAACGTCCCTCTCTCGTTTCTATCTTTCTCTCTCTCTCACTTTTTTCTATCTCTATCTCGCTACTTCTCACAACATTTCTTCGTCTTCGAGGCCAACGGCAGGGAATTCGTTTACCTGGGCCCTCCCGTCTTCCTTATCCATCTTTCTCGGGTTAATAGTAACTCTTTCCACCCACCCTTTTGCCAGGATCAAGTACAAGTATCAAAGGTTACATTTTAGGCAACGTTGAGATTGGATTTCATTGGAACTGAAAACTAAAAAACAGAAAATATGAGAAATGAATCTATTTCATCTACGAAAACAAAAACTTATTGCAAATATTTTGAGAACGATTAAAAGTTCGATAATTATGAGCTTTCAAAGACAAACACCCATCGAACAGATTTCTCTCTTTGCGATAAATAAAACGACACGGTACGATTACGTTTTAAACTCGTACGAATTACATTCCGATGAATTAAATGCATTAATAGCAACACTGCGAAATAATCCTATGGAACGCGTGCGCGGTATACAGTATTCGGTATGTATACGTGCTCTAGGGATAATTTCGGATCGAAACGAGGAAGCAGCCGCGAGAGTTGGAATTTTCATTCGAATATCTCTATTCCATTATCGGACGGTCGCTCCGTTTTTCATTATATAATATAAATTACCCATTTGTGCCTCACAAAAATAAACATCACGATTTTCGATCTCATTAGCGCGATTCGCCGATAATACTCTCGATATTGAAAAGTCGAAACGAAATATTTATCCGGAATAATTCATCAATTATCGAAACATTTTTCTCTCGATATCCGTAAATCGTTTCCTTTTTTTTTCGCATTTACGAGCCGAAAATCCGTATTTATCGTTGGCCCGAAGGAGAAGAGCGACCGTCTAATACGTATTCATCGGACATACTCGCGCTATTTGGGTAAATATCCGATGAGTCATGCCCACCGCGGGACCTGCGAGAGATCGATCGTCGGAGAAATAACGCTTCTGGATCACGTACGCGAGCGGTATACGAAAAAGATTTCTCTCTCTCTCTCTCTCTCTCTCTCAACCCCCGTTACAAAAAAAAACTGGCCCCTCAACCGCTCGGTTAACCCCTCTGGGCATACGGGGTGTCCCGGAACGACCGCGAGTGTGTTTGAAAGTGCTCGCAAAATCTCGAACTCTTTTTCATATTTTGTACAATTCGTGATTTTCGAATTCTAAAAAAATTAATTATCAAAATTAACTGAAGCACCAGTAAACGCAACTGTTGTTCTTCATTCAGTGAGAATTTCGAGAATCAGCCGATATTCGAAATCGTGCAGCAGTTTCGAATTACCCGGTAGAAGCCCATTCGAAATTGTATACGAAATCGCATATTGAATACCGAATTATCCTTCCTCGTTATTAAAAGGAACGTAGTTCGAGTCCGTGACGTCCAGTTTGAGATAAGAGGCAGCCGAGTGAAACACGATGTAATGGAAGAGGGTTGAAAGCGAAAAAGAACAAGAATTAGCGGAACAGGTTGCCCCGATAACGCTAACGCGATTACGCGAGAGCTCGAGTCTTGAGTTTGATCAACGGGTTTCGCTATTCACCGTGAAACTTGGCGGTAACGTTGTATCGCCTATTATCATCGCTCCGGGGCCGATTTCTCGCCGGTTTTAATTGATATCGTGGTAAGCATTTCGCGTGTTATTCGCGAAATGGGTAGGGCCTCGGCGCGCGATAAGGTCTACACGGTTAGTTATAGACTTATTTGATATGCTCGAGCGATAAAAGAAAGCCAACCGGCGCGAGCCGATAGAAATCGCTCGCCATTATTTGCCCGCGTCTTATCGCGAGCCTATATACCTCCTATGGGCATTTCGCGTACTGTAATTTCGCCGAGGCACCGCCCGATCAATTTTAATGTTTAATCTGCGACCGTCCAGGGGGCGAATCTCTCGTTTAACCCGCTCCCCGTTAACCTACGTTGTATTTACTTTAATTATCAGAATATCGCCTGTGTCGACGAACCCTTAAAACACGCCACCTCTCCTTTCGTTCTTTTTCAACAAAATTTTCAACTAAAAGTTAACCGCAATTTCGAAACTTTTCATTTCGTGCGTTTTACCAGGATTATTTTATTGAATTTCTTTTTTAAATTAAAAAAAAAAAAATCCACCATCTAGTTTGTAAAAGATATGCTTTCAAACCGACACCGATATCTACCAAACAAAATACGTCGACGAGAAATTTTGTTTAGACGCCGAAATTGATATTTTTGTAAACTGGCGAATAATTTGTAATTGTTACGAGTCATGTATCGCTATGAGAGTGATATATATAATTACTGTTAATTAATCGTAATTTCAGATTAAATGGAGCATTACGAAGGTGAATATTGGAGCAAAACAAGACGCGTCGCGCCGTAATCGATACAATACGATAAGCGTTACATTTCGATAGCGTAAATATTCGGTTTCGATTTCAGTTCCGAGTTGAACGTAACCGTGTATATACATATAGCAGGTTGATATTTACAAGTGACTAGTATGTAGCAGCGAATTCGTTTGAACACGACACGCATGCGCTAATGATATCGATGGTATACCGCGGGCTCCGAAACGTTTAAAGCGTCCAATTGGTCGTAAACTAAATCAAACATTAAAAAACCTGTACCGACCGATTCGTGCCGTTTGTTTATCGATTGACGCGTGATTTTGCTTATATTTGGCGAGCTCCTACTCGCCGAGGTATTGCAATTATAACTCTATTACCGGCCACTCCTGTTGATTCGCAAATATTCCAGACTCGCTTCGCGTTCCGTTACAAAACTCTTGGGTACATCGAACGAATCATCGTAACGTCTTATTTTTGTTTACACAAATTATCGATCGCGGTGAAACTTTCAGATTTAATGAAATACGTTTTGAAGTTCTCTTTCTCTTTACTAAAGCAAACGGCTTGAATTTCCGTAATCAGCAAATTGCACTTTATTTTAATGAAAAAAAAAAAATTATTTATCAATTTCAATGAGGAGCAAATTGGGGTTTCTAATTCATATCTCGATGCGCAAACTCGATAGATAATTTCTCGCGATTGTCGCGTCGTAACTCTTGGAGCTCTGCAAATGAGGCTGGTCGCGTGACGAAAATTATTCGCACGCGGAATACCGAGCAACTAATTTCTGGCGTTAGAAAATAAGAAAGAAAATAGAGGGAGAGAAAGAAAAAGGGAGAAAGAAAATGAAAAGAAAATTTTCTTCATACATCCCTCTGGTAATTCGGCGTCCTTGGACGCGAGTAACGCGCGCGCTCGAGCACGTGGCATGAATTATTGAAGACTTCGTAGAAAATTATTCCGTCGAGTCTTGGGACAGTATAGATATATATACACACACACACACACACACACATATATATATATATATATATACAAGTACGAGCGAGAGAGCGAGCTAGGTTCGATAATTTTTCTCTCTTGGAGGTGCAAAAAACGCTGTGAGAGAAAAAGAGGAGAGGGGGGAAGGGGAGATTGCGAGAAAGCAAGGATAATGGCCACGAGGTGGAATACGTTTGTATCGATTCGTGCATAACAAGTGTAACAATTTGCTCGGAGCCGGTGGTAGCGAAGAGCGGGCGAGCGTACGGCTTGACTTTAATGCACAATGCAACGCGCCCAAGACGCCGGTGCAGGTGCCCCTCATCGCTGAAATTAGTATTACCGGCGATATAATCCTCGCGACTTTTATTTTTTCTTCTCCCTCCGCGCTGCATTTTCCATTTCTCTCGTTCTGCAGATTTTTCGTTCGCTGCTACGCGGGAAGTGGACCGCGAAAATTAACTCGAATAATACTCGGAGAAATTTTCAGATGAACGTACTATTTTTCTTAGGAAAAAAAATTGTTTTACCAATAAAAATATAATTAAAATAGGTTTGAAAGTTGTTTATCGAAACTGCGTTATCATTTACCGTTCGAAATGATGAAATTCAGTCAATAGATTTCTACCGGTAGAGAGACAAAGAAAATTCGATATTCCGAAGAATCGTTATTCCAACAATTCGATGTAGCAATTTTCTCTTTTCGTTGTTTATATTCACGCCCGATCAGTAGGCATTGGCGGTTTTACAAATTGTATTTATCCGTAATACCCAGGCGTATACCTCCCTTCTACGATTCCGTGAAACATTTCAATTATGAGCCGCTTGTAATTTCGAATGAATTTCGGAATTTAATTTGGGACCGGTAATGCACACGCATATTGATCAACGACAATGGTGTTGCGTGCGCGTGCGAGAGGGAGAAAGAGAGTTTTTGGGAAACACGATATCGATATCGGCGTATTTCGTTATTAAATGAAATTGTATTGTTGTTGTTAATTAAAAAAAAGTTTGGCATTGAAAAAGTCGGGAAAGGAGCGACACAGCGAGACGGCTGGATGTAAAAAAGGCTTCGAATATTAGATTCGAGCGGGTTCCGGACATTCTCGGTTAAATAGAATTCCTTTAGCGAAATGCTTGCGGCATTTTTAAGGAAGTCTTGGAGAGAGCGGAACATTCGTATGCCGCGCGTAGAACGATGCGTTACGTAATCCAGCCACGCGGCGTCCGCGCGTGAGAGGAAGGGACGAAAATAAAGCGAGAAGAGGAGGAGTAAAGTTGAAAATTTCATGAGTAATTTTTAAATCCGAGCGTCATTTTTCGAGATTTAGGGTGAGAAAATAATCTGCTCCTTTTTTTTCGCACCCTCCAGCGAAATAAAATTCAATTTTAACGTCGATTGGAAAATGTAGCCGTTAATTTCAATTTCGTATTCGTTTGTCGACGTTCTCCTTTCGAAAAGCGGCCGGTAGACCGAAGTGGTCTCTTTTTCAGAACCAGTATAGCTCCTACACAACACTTTGCTTTGCTCGGGACCGAAAATTCACGCCTGCGCGTACTGATGCACTCTCTCTCTCTCTCTCACAGTCTCTTCCGGCCCTCTCCATCTTGCTCGCTCGCTGTTCCGAATTGCAGAAGCGGTAGTTAATTAAAGCCATGTCGAATGCATATAAACAACTCTAACGGATATAACCTGAAGTAGAAGCGAAACAGAGATAGCGCAGAGTGAGAGGAGTAGACAGAGAAAGACGTAGCCTTGGAGATAAACGAGGAAGGAAGAGAGTGGAAGGCAGCGAGATCATGTACGGGATTCGCGTAAAATACACCACAACTGAGCTCCTCTTTCGCGCCGCTGCTCGATCTAAGTACTTCGTCAAAAACAGGTCAGCCGGCGGGCTGCATACTACTACTTGCGGGGCACGTGCGCATTTCCATGAATTTCCGTCCTCCCGCCTCTCTCTTCTCTCTCGGTAACGCGATTACCCGCCGTTCCTTCTGATCCTACTCCTACTCAGCTAACGTCGATCACTGAACTTTTCTTTTCCCGATCCAGTCTCGCTTTTCTCGAAAAACGCGCATCCGACTCATTTTAGCCGATACATCAGAGAATTTGCAGTTTTATCGCGGTGTATTTTAAATTCAGGTTCTATTATAATAACACTCGTGGGTCTGACTTATTTTGAACCGATGTACGAGTATCGCTTATTGAGAACTTCCATTATCACTTATTACAAATTTCCATTATCGTAGTTTGACTTATTTCGAATTTATATGGCCGATACGTACAAATCTGGCTTATTACAGATTTCCATTAACGCGGTCTGACTTATTCTGGGTTCTCACCACTGAAGATCTCATTCATTCTGTAGACTGTTATCGCTAGTGGTTTTGGAGAACGGATTAACCAATTTCGGTCTCTTTTCACTAGTTGGCTAGAAAACCTACGGTAATCCATTTTCCGGAAATTTTCACCAATAGAAGTAGCGACCCCGAGTAGCTGCTACCCTGACGAAACGAATGGCCATTTATGGTCGGCCGAAGGTCGTCTTGCTGGAGGACGACATAAATGCGCTTAGCTGTACCGCTCTTATTTTTCTTCTCTCTCTCTCTCTCTCTCTCTCTCTCTCGCACTCCTGTATGCGGACGATTTATCGCGTACGGGGTCCCACCCTGGGGATAAACCGTTTTAGGGCAACGTGGGCTTTTCGCTTGCTGGAGGATTACTCGCCCGCGAGTTTTACACCGAGTTCTTAGTCATTCGTGGGTACTATAGCAGTGACCTTCTTCTAAAATATCTAGTTTTTGGCCAAGAAGTACTTAAGGAAATTCTTCGAAATCCTGCATCTGCCTGTAGTTTGTTCAAGATGGAATATGTCAAATTTGAATAATTTAAAATCTACTACGTAACAATTTTCAAGGTATTCTCAGTTAAACTCGGTTAAAACGAATATCATAATCCATGGGTCTTCTCAGAAAAGAACATTTTCACGCTCGATTAAACTCGACGAAACGGTTGATGGTAAATTCATCAGTCAAGCTCCTCCTTCGCGTACCTGACGCTGGCACGTACCGATATGCATCCTCCTCGAAGCTAGCGGGCAGCACGAGCCGCGATTATCGTAATGGGCGACCATAAATTCCGACCGGTATTCTTGTTACACGGGCAATTAGCGCGGGAACTCTCGGTTTCAAAACTGAATCGTTCTGTGCGTTCAAACGCCGAGGCGATTAACGCTGAAAAATTATGTTAAATGCATTAGCGAGCTGTTCCGTACAGACTGGGCTGGGTATAAACTGTTCGAGGAGGGGAAGGGGGGTAGAACAAACGCGGTGACTTTGACGCGTTCGCGACTGAATTTTCGGTTCGGATATCGAGAGCATTTTCAACGACAGAAGTAGCGCGAATTCAATACCAGAGCATAATAGCCAAACCTATACGCCCGAGCGAATTTCACCTCGTTTTCGATCTCCAGAGGTCGCGCATGTTAAAAAAAAGTACGCTCAACTTTTTTTTCCCTCTCTCGTTGGCTCCGTTCGTTTTTTCACCTCGACACGAACAACCGAATTTCTCTATTTTCCACTCCGGCGTTCTCTCGGTTCGATTACGCAATTACCGACGTCCAGGATACAATGGATCTTATTACCGCTCTTTCGTTCTGTATTCGCCACGCGCGATAAGGTCACGATAATGGAAGCCCCCTCTTTTCGCCTCCTTCGATGCGCGCGCGCGAGCAAAACAGAATTAAGTTTAGACCGGCGTTGATTTAATAACGGCCTCTCACCCGATTAAATTTATCGTCGTATCGTCGCTGGAGGATGAGATCCACGAGACTCGCGAGATCCTCGGAGAGCTCGTCGATATGTCCTCAAATGGCTTCCAAAATTCATCATTCCGTCCAGGATGAACCACCCGAGCCTAAAAACTTGATCGGTCTTAGTCGGTTTTAGCCGTATTTAAAAGATTGCGACTAAAAACCGGTCAAATTTTTAGCTCTTGTTTTGTTTTATGGTTCAGAGTGAGAAACAAATTATGTAAAGTTGGTATCTATGCTGTATTTGGGAAAATTGCGACTATAGAAACAAATCAACAATGCAAACATACAAAATACAGGTTAAAAAATACGACCAAGAACAGATCAAATTTTTCGACTCGGGCGACTCTCGAATTCTGGGATCAAATATTCAGCCTGAATATCAATCTGGCTTTTCGAAAAACAATCCGATTATTTCGTTCTCGATGTAGAACATTGTGTTATTTTCACGAGACTCGTCCGAAATTAACCCGAAATAATTTCCGAAGCGGTCAAATATATTTCACGTAACATTTGACGGGGAGTAATTACGACGTTTTCGGGAGGGACGAGAGGGGCTAAACGAGAGCGAGTGTTTGCCACGCGAACGAAAAATTGTCGCGCATAACTCCGCGTCACGTCGTGTTTTACCATCCGCCAACGTTTTCGGTGCGCTAAGCGCGCGCGAATGGAGTGCCGCTGGGAGGGGAATTTTGTCGGCGAGGGAGAGGGAGAGATGGGGAGAGAGAGGGAGCGGAAATTTCATAATCGCGCGAGGCTCGTCGCGCGTGCTCGTCAACCTCGTTGACACCGCACATAATATTCCCGCGTGGCCTCGCCACCTGGTGACAACGTTCGTATCTTACCCGTAACTGCCTCGTAAAATATGTAATGATGTACATACAGGGTGTTCAAAAGTGACCCCTCGTTTTTCACCTACTGGATAGCTCGCGAAATTTCGAACCTCCCCATTTTCGTTCTCAATTTTTAGCCTTCCCGTTCGAATTTTTCATTGGCTCGTCGAAGATGGTTTCCAGCCTCGTGGGCGTAGTTCGAATTTCATCGTTAAATTTCACTTCAATTGAATCGTTAATTAAATCCATCTTTTCGTACAAACTTTTCCGATTGGTCTGGATCGCTCGGCAACGTCTATATTTTTTGAAAAACGCTTTCTATTGAATAACTCGGAACACTACAAAAAAAAATTAAAAGTTACTCTTTTATTCGGAATTTTGCGATTTATAAAGCGACTGCGATAATTCTTGAACGCGCCTAACGAGAAAAATACGCCTCGAGTAGGCTCGCGTTTGTTATATCTGAAAAAAAGAGAGTTTATAAAGAGTGAAATTCAATTCCCGCGTGAGAGACATCCTGAAAAATAAAGGATTCCATTAATTTTCCGCGAGTTAACAATAACGAGGTAATTTCGTTCGCGGATGTTTGTCTTCTCTGCTCTCTTTTTCGTTAACGGGATACAATGCAAAGTTGAAATATACGGGTTCTCTCGTGCTACTCCGCGAGAGCGAGAGTGTAATTTAGCAGTGAAAAAACACGCGTACACGGTCGAACGAGCCAGGTAGCTTCGAGATCGATTAGCGGCCTCGTCCTAATAACGTTGTACCCCCGAGTCCCACCCCCTCGCCTCTATTCTCGCCGCCTCCGGAATAATTCATTAGCCCCCCGAAAAGTCGTTTGTTTTCGTATCCGGCGCATAAACATCGTCGGGTGGTGTGCTGCCGGACTATACGCTTATACATATATATATATATATATATACACACACGCCACTCGCAGCTATCCCCCGTAGCTAGTAGAGCGTGCGGCAATTTGGTCAGACCGTGAATATAAATATCGTATAGCATACACGTACGAGCTCGCTACGAAGATAGTCGGGATAGAGTCGAGAGGACGCTGGATTGACAACCCCTACAGAGAGGG
>NCVS01001459.1:134445-171251 GCA_003055095.1 Goniozus legneri
GGGGTAGAAATTCACCGAGGCACGTAGGTAACGGCCGAGTTTGAGGATAAAGTTTTCCAATTTGAGGCAATTAGTTTGCAATACTAGAAGCCACGAGTGGGGGGAGTGCCGGATGGCATGCGTCCAGATAATCGAATATACGGGCCGGTGAACGGAAAGTGGCGCGAGAGTCCTCTCCATGGTCGAACGCTTTGCTTTTCGGGGTGAAACTGAGCGAGAGGGGGAGAGAGTGGGAGAGATGCGGGGTAAGAGGACAATTCGCGTATACGCACGTCGACCGATTCCGGAACGCCGACACCATAGGAATGTCCTATGACCTCGCGGTCCACGAGTTCGTACACGAGATTCCGTTCGTGTTGTATGAATCGATCGATCGATATAGCACGTATATATACATGCATCCGTATATACAGATATACTACGTACGTTCGTAGGATTAATCGATCGGTAGTCTTTGGGTGCCGCTGCACCGAACCTTCAGACGGAGTCTTCAACTCTCCTCGTCGTGCGTACACACAGGGTGTCTCGTTTCTAATTCAGCCACTCGATAAGTCTTAGAATTTGGGTATTCTCTTAGTTGCTAGGTTTTGAAGAAAATTTGGTTATCGGTTATTAGACAAGGAATTAGACATTTGTTGACTCTCACAAATAGCCAACGAAATTTTTTTTACTTCAATTTTTGATCGTTCTCGTTATTGAAGATATTGAAGTTTCGGAGTTGAACGTCCGAAGACGTTCGAGTGAGTCGTTCGCAACAAGACACCGCGTATGTTGTACACGTGATACCCACCGATCGTCGGATAACCGCGCAGGAGAAAGAATTGCCACCCCTAAATTCGCCGATACGTGATATAAGAACCGGCGGGCAGTTTTTCAAAAAGTAAACATATAAAAGAAAAAAGATACATAAGATATATATATATATATATATATATATATGTATATATATGTATGTACTATTATCGACCACGGGCGGTCGTATCGAGCTAGGGTGGTACACACGGTATAGGTTTATATTTTATATTTTCATTTCGATCCATGTATATCGATATCGCACTCGAGCATCGCGTTTTTTTCTCGCAATACGTAACATGAAAAAAAAGTGCAGGAAAAAAATACACAGCTCCATCGGCTTCTTAGCGTTCAACGCTGCACGCTCCCCTCCCTTCGATCTCTCCAACATTTTACGATTTAATTTTCGAATGGGCCGGGATGGAGAGACGCCGGCGTGTATTGAAATTCCGAGGCGCGCCTCCCGACCCCGTAAAAATTTTATGCCGCAAATCGATCAAGGCGTGTGTTTCACTTTTTTCTCCTCTTACCTTCTCTTCCTTCTGTTCACAGAGACTGGCGCCAGCTGGGAGGAGTGGTGGACTTACGACGGTATTTCAGGTGAGTTCTCATTTTTCTCTTTCCTTCGTGAAAAACTGCCGCGATATACTATCGATTTCTCCAATTTTGAAAAATATCGAGCTCATCTTCGAGCTATCTAATACGCGATCGTTACTTTTTTGCAATTGAATTGCTCATGAAATTTCGAACAAAATATCTTTTCTAATTTCATTACTCAACAACCGTTTTATTATTCGAAGGGGCTAAATTACTATGTAGATTTAAAAAATGTCCTCAATATTTATCGGAATGAAAATTTAAATGAAATTTTTGTCACCTCTTCTTATAAAGTTAGAAAACAAGATCCCCGAGCATAACCAGTATGCCAAGTTAACTCAACCTCACGAGTACGACATCGCTGATGAAATATTAATTCAGCGCCGTCAATTCGCGATAACTACGTGCTATCGCCATCCTCTGTAGTATTATAGCAGCCCTAAAAGAGAAAGAGAGGAGAGAGAAAAAGAAAGAGTGAGAGTGAGAGAGAGAGAGAGAGAGAGAGAGAGAGAGAGAGAGAGAGAGAGAGTAGCTAACACCGCGTGGCCCGAGAGCTACCTAATTTTCTTAATTTTAAGTTACGAGGCCATCGAGCGCCGGCCGAGTTCGCGCGTACGCGAAATTTTTAATCTCGACTTGGTTTTTTTTCCACTCGTAGTTTTTATTAAAAATAAGACGAGCCCTCCGATAAGGCCGTAGGACCAGAAACTGAAAGTGCGCGCTTACCGTGTACGTGTGTTAGGTCAGGTCTGGAGTTTACTGTTCCAGCGCCATGCGAGCCAGCTGCCACACCGTCTGAACGCGCTGCCCGTATACCTGTTTAACAGGCGTTCATATAAAACCCCGAACAAAATTTTTATTCCCACGACGGGCTCGGGACGCGGCGCGCGTGACGGTAAGGAGAAACTTCATCCCTTCGCGATATTTTCCTCGGTTTCTCGCCGTCAAAACGCCGATCTCTCTTCACGAGCAATCGCGAGAGTGCGTTTCGCGATGCGTTTCAGAAAGGAGAAAGAGAAAGAGGAAGAAGGGAGATCGACAAACTGATTGTCGCGGCTCTACGAGTGGATGAATAAATAAAATTGGTCCGTATCCAGTCGCCTCGAGACCGATCCGGAACAATTTATGGCGGATAAAAGTGGAGCCGGAGGAGAGGAGGCAAAAAAAATGGAGAAAGAGGTGTCCTGGATGTCGCGCCAGGATGCAGCCAGCGACGATAAGAATTTATGAGATATGCATAATATATACCTCGGGGAGGTCCGATTCCGCGTTTCTGTCCCTCGGTTATGGTATAGCTTCTCGATTTCACTAATTTATACGAATGCAATAATGCTCGACCCACTCCCGGAGGGGTTTCCTCCGACGATTGGGTCCTTGTAGCAATCGTGTTTCGCATCGATTTCGGTCTCTTTCTCCGAAAATCGGATACGAGCTTAATTATATTATTTATAACCATCCGAATCCCTTTTCATTATTGATTCCGTGCTTTCCATTTCTAGCATTGAGAAATTGGTATTGTTCAAACTTCCGAAGAACCTTTTTCTCTTTAAGGGTATTTGGGCATTATCGTTGCGAACTCTCATATTTTATATCACAGTTTCCTCGAATCACGAACCTGTTTACGACCCTTACCCACTTTTACGATCGCACAAAAATAACACGTCTTCTGTACTTGAATATTGACCTCTAATTACATCAACGATTTACTCCACTCGGATGCAAATTTACGGAAGTAAAGAGTATTGACTGACATGTTTGATAGGCGATGGTAATCGAGACGATCGAGTTTCGACGAAACGGTTCGACTCTTTCCTCCGGAGAGAAATAAAAAGAAGAAAACGTTAAAAATCCATTAGCGGGATATACTAAGAAAAACAGGACAATCAAATCACTTAGAGAGTTGAATTTCTTAAGTGCTATCAAGTTACGCAATTATATCGCGTTTTGAGATGTGGAGCACTTCAGTTTTATCGGGTAAAATCTTTTTTCTGTAAAGAATATGATATATTCGACTAATTTTCTCGGGTGTAAAGTCGAAAAGAACAAAAGTATGGTCAATCTCGTTAGGTTATCTTCATGCTATGCGTCATCGCAAATTCTAATTATAGAGAGTGAGACATTTAGCGAGTGTATCGCGTGATGAAAGATTATGAGCGGAGTGTCGTGACTGTTTACACTGCGGTAGTGAAATGCCGGTGCAATAAGCGATCGGCCAATGAACGTCGAGTGGCGGGAGGGGGGTGAAAGGTCAATAGCTTTCAGGGTGTCGCCCAACGAGGATTATCGCGATCCGGGCCGGAGCTTTCCTCGACTTTGCATGCCGGTAATGCGCTTAGGTAAGTGGTCATTGTCCCGATGCCGATCTAACCGTTTTAATATCGTCCGGAACGAGACGACGCGATCGATGGAAACGTTTTGCGTCATTTTGCCCTCTGTACTCTCGAAAATTGAATCGGCGAGATCGCACTAATTTTCGGTAATAATAATACTAATATTTTACAGGCTCAAATATGCCTCTTAAAATCATTTTTGAGTCATTAAAAATATTGGTAAATATATTAACAATATTCAGGTTAATAGGGAAATATTGAATAATTCGGTTTCAGAGAATAATCTCCTCTATTGTTATTAACGAAGTTTATGTGAATTTTGTTATCCGCGGAACCACGTAAATTGATTTTCTGGAGCTACTCTGCTATCTACAATCCTTTCATGACTGAGTTATCGAAAATTTCAGTACCAAAATCGCTTTATGCAGACTTTTTTCTTCCGGTATTGTATCACGTGGAAGAATATAATTCCGGTAGACATATATCCGACTTTGGAGCTCTCTAAATTGGCACTAGGCTATTTTGCGTTGCAAAACGAAAAATGAGATAAAACCAGACGAATGTTCCAGTGTGGGAACGGCAACGTCGACGGTGCGTTTATATCGTGCCGTAGTTACGCGTATTTTATAGTCCGCGGTGCACGTAAGAAGAGAAAAAAAAAATGAAGAAAAAAAGGGGTGCGCACGCAGAAGGTCTAGAGTATACTGACAACCGTCGGAATTAAAGAAGTTGAATAAACATGCAAATGCAACACCCCCGCTTTCCAAGTCGGGCCCCACTTTCCATCTTTATCGCGTTCTCTCGTGCTGAATGCAAGTCTGACGTGCTGCTCGGTTTATAAAGAGCCGGAAAATCCCGCTCTAAAAAAAGGAGAGAACTTTGGTGACGAGATATTGACGACTATGAAAATTTTTAGAAAATTGTGAAAATTTTTTTTTACTTCAGTGAATTAAGAGAGGGTAATACTTTTAGAATTTTTACGATCTCCCGTTCTTTTGAACTCATAAAAATAATTAAAAATTCAAAGATGACTCCGAGAAGAGAATAATTCGATGTCGTTCGTATCGCTGAAATCGTAACGATAATTCTCGTCGCGCCAACTGCGAGAGAGAGAGCAGGAAAGCGAGAATGACTATGAAAATGAAGCGAGGAACGTGACGGGGGGAGGGGCTGGCAATGGGAGCGAGAAAGTGGGAGAGAAGACACGAGTGGAGTTTGAGCAGAGATTAAATGAAATTATTTAAATGGCGTAATTTAACATCCCTGGTGGTTCGCCCTTACCGGACTATGGTCGGTGTTTCGCAGGTGTTGAACATGCATGTATGCATAGAATATGTTTCCGGGAAAGCCGACCCTTGAAGGAGAGAGAGAGAGCGAGAGAGAGAGAGAGAGAGAGAGAGAGAGAGAGAGAGAGAGAGAGAGGAACGTATGAAGGACTCGCGATCTCCCGGTCCATCCTCGGCCGGTGGATTGCGCGCATACATTACATCCCCTGCGTGTACTTGGTTGCCCAGGAGCAAGAGAGATAGAGAATACACCGAGCCGCGAACGTACCGCTCAATGCCTTCGGACACGCTCCCCCGTGGCTCTTTGGATTCAAACTTTATCCGATTTAACGCCCCAGGACTTTACCTTCTTGGTATCAAAGCCAATTGATATTCGCCTTAATTCCAACTTGTCGAGATTCGCGTGGTATTCGTTTTGAAATACAATTAAATTCGAATCAATAATTTCTATTTATTCATGAAGAAATATAAAATTTTGCCGAAAAGAAGACGAACGAATAAGTACAGGTCCTCTATGTGTGATTTACGAATTTTCGGAAGAACCGTAAATAAACCCGGTGGTGTAATATTTGTCAAATCGATGAATTAGAATATCACTAGGCGTTAAATCGCAAAGCCGGTTAGAATAATCGCGTCCCCTACCGCAGAATTATTCTGCTTAATTACGTTTACCGGATGCTCCGAGGACTCGTCCGACGTCGTCTGGCACACACAAATTCTCGGTATAATATCTCTCTCGTTCTCTCTCTCTCTCTCTCTTCGTCCCTCTTTCACAGTCCATCCCTCTCCCTCCTTTGGCTTCCTCGTATACCTTCCGCCGCAGCAGATGGATTTTCCTTTCAAGGCACGCGCCGGGCTATCAATGTTAATAAGTCCCGCGACTCGCTGCATTGGCTTAGCATTTTAATGTAATTTGCGTATATATACTATATATACATACACATTATACTTGGGAGTCCGAGCTGCAAAATACATTTCGCGTATCGATCCGGGCTAGCTACCTCTTATTACCATTTTCTTTTCATAATACACTCTCTTCTCGGACCACTCGGCCCTTAATCAACCCGCTTATCGCGTTTGGACATTATACGGGATTATTCGTGCCCGTTTCAAACGCAAATTGCAACATGTTACGTCGAAACGAGATAGATCCGCGGCTGAATTCCGTCGAAACGGATAAATTCCATTGGAACGTCCGGAATTTCATTCGACGGGCCAATTTTACACTCGTGATTTTAATTTCACTGACTCTTCTAAGTGGTAAATCGACGAGCCTCTTCTCCGATATCGAGCCCTCCCGTCCTCGTCGTATCGTCCGGCTCGCGAAATTGCCTATAAATTTCCCAACCTCCGGAACGGCCGCTCGTCGAAATGTCCCGCGAGGTAATGCGAATTCGCGTTTAAGAACGTACAGGGGGGGCTTGTAATGACGCGGATTTACGTATTGCGGTGAGTCGCCGGTGTAGTTCGGCTTGTTACTCGTTTACGGCCGAATTGAAACTCGAGACTAATCGCTGCCTCGAATTAGAATCGCGTCTGAATACTCGAGCAGCGTTATCGGATTGGTAGTCCGTTTATACGGTGAAAAACTTTTCAAGCATGACTGTGAAAAATGTATATTGATAAAAAAAAAAAGAAGTAGAAAAAACGAGACTGAAATTCCAAATAGAAAAATACCATCTCCGGATTCAAAATCTTTTTTCGACGAAAACCACGATTCATTACGAGTATATGAAACCAAAAAATACACTTTTATCGTGCTCAAACAAACGATTCGTCGAGAACGAAAATTCTTCACGGTTCTTCCCGCGGACTGATAAAATATTGTCCGACGTGCGAAAACCAGGGCGAGATAAATCGGGGGAGGCTATTGGACAGTGAAATAAATTCAAAATAACATTGTCATTGAGAATTGAAACACGAAGAGCGAAATTTACAGTAGGGCAATGTATACATATAGCGGGTAGGCCGTCGACAGTTTGAAAGGGTCCGTGCGGAATAGAACGAGAATTTCCTCATGAGAGAACGACCGCTCTCGCGGCTACCGCACTGTACGCGCGCTATACGAGCTAACAAAATAAATTGGCGAAACGCAGTTGGCCGTGCGGTGCGCGCACGGTCCGACCGTATATTGTTTAACTTGGACGGTATATTTCGGTTAACGGAATAGGGAGCTTTTGAATAAAACCCGACGCGAGAAAGGGCAAATTTCAATCAATTTTACGACTCCGTAACGCACCGCTTTTTATTATAGCGAGGAGAAAGGAGTCCGCGATTATTCCCGTGTCCTCGCGAAGCTGTGTATTCGTGGTCAAGAATTTCAGGAACACTCGTCCTTATTGGCCATGAAAAGAGTTGTAAAATATTATGGACATACGCTCGTAAAAAAAATTAGAGAAACGTTAGTTGATGTAGAGTTTGCTTTAAAAATCGTAGAATTTTTTTTACCTCTCTTGAGCTTTATTTACGAGCTGTTTTATAAAAATTTTACAGTAGTTTTCAATCACCGCTTGTAAGATTGATTTTTTCGAACGTAAGAAAATCGTCAACTCGATCTCGACCGATTATCGTTAACACGAATCGAATTCTCTGTAATTCAATCGTTATCGCTATAAATCAGAATGAATTTCATTTCCTTTCCGATATCTGATTTCAATGCAGCCACGTGCGGCAAGTGAAAAAATTTTTATCCCCTGTATCGCCCGGGAGCTCGGCAAGCGCGAGGAAACGCGAAAGAAAAAGAAGAAGCTGTAGCGGAGGGTGAGAAAACGAAAAAAAAGGAATTGCCATTGTCGAGAGCTCGGGCGAGAAGGAAAGTTTTCACGGAACGGAATAATTTAGACAAAACGATACGGGGTCAAGGTGTGAAGGCAGCGCGAGGGAGATGGAGAACGCGTGAAGAACCGTGAAGAAAATTAAACCGTGAAGTCCGGGGCTCGTAAAAAAGATTTCGGATGGGCCGTTGTGCTGCATAATTCAGCCGACGAATGAGAATAATTCACGAAAATCGTCCGTGGACTGCGGGCCCAGACTTCGAGAAATAATTTCCTACTCCTCTTTTTCCCTCCTACGTATGGATGTACAGAGTGACTCGAAATAACCGCAGCCCTTTCGCACGATAGACGGGACAGATCGCAAAGTTTCGAACAGAAAAGTTTCTCCCATTTTTCTGCGGAGCTTTCGAGTTCATCGAGGCCTGCGTTGGAAGCTCGAAACCAAAAATTCGCAATAACCGGCTAATTCTAAAAACAAGAATAACTCGAAAATTTTGGAAGATACGAAAGATTTTTAACACCGAATTCCAATCCCCCCATCGGGGCTGAAAACCATTTGCGATTGGTCGAAGCGAGATCCGATTAACTCGAAAACGGCGAGTCGGATCTCGAAACGGCAAAGGATTTTTGGCTTTGAAATTCCGCTATCTATTCATATTTGAAGAACGCGGAGGGGCGCGACACAACATCCCGGGACACCCTGTATACATAATCTGATGTACAACGCACGTAACTCGAAACGAGGGCGCGTTTGCCGACTAGGATATTCCTCGTCCTCTCTCTCTATATGGCTCTGTCTCGCCTCACGGTATCGCGAGCGCGTTACATAGCGAGAAATTCCAGCCACCTTCCGGCGCAACTTTGCGCCGTTAGAGAATTACCAAGTCTCAGAGACGTGCAGATTGCGCGCACAATGCTCGCCCTCTCTCACTCCTCCGCGCAGGGGCCGAGAACCGCGACTGCCGGGCCAATGAACTGTCGCGAATAAGTGTCCCAGACAGTACCCGCGACTTTGAATCCAGTTTCGACTTTCTCAAAAGGACCTGGGAAACTCGCTCTCGATATTTTTCTGTCCCTCTTATCGCGACGATACGTTAAAATCTCTCTCTCCGCCTCTCTATTTCCACACAGTTTTGGAATATGTACAAAATTACGATATGAAATTAAATAAAGAGAGTGCAAAAATTCGAGCGTCGAAAAATCGGGTTTTCGTTCCAAGTCCAATATTTGTACGGTTTTCAAAAAAGTTATTTTATACACTTTCGTTGTCGAATTTGATCGGTTTTCGGGTAATTATAGGCACGCTAAGAGCGCACAAAAAGGAAGAGGAGAAAAAACGTAAAATGGTGCGTTCTCGTTACGCCCTGCGAGGTGGTAATTTCACGACGTTTTTTCTCTTTCTCTCTTTTTTTTTTAATTTTAGATACAGAGAGAGCAAGAGAAGAGCCGAAGCCGTTATTGCGGGCGATACGCCAGCAGCTTAATTACGCCATTCCCTTATCCACGACCGCTGTAGTTGTGTGTGTCCCGTAGCGGTGTGATGAACGGCGAAAAGGGTATTTCGCACGCGCCCGATCTCCGCTCTCCGGTGACGCTCATTAGCCGCTAATTATCCGATCGGTTGTACTACCAAAACGCTCGCGAGAATTAATCTCCATTCTGATCCTCCCTTTCAGACATGACTTATAAGTCTACGAGTGTTCTAATCTTTTTACACCCATTTAAAATTCAAAGATTGCGATTTTCTAAAAAACCTCCTCACATTTATAATCTCTTTCGCAATCGACAAAAATTTATGTACTTATAATATGGAGTATTATTACAATTTGAATTTTCTCTTAAATCGCGTCGATTGAATAATTTATTGATTGCGTTATTTATTCCCACACGGTCGCAAGAATAAGTATTTTATTCGAATAAATGATTTTAATTCCCCGTGTTCAAATTGAATTACCATTCGCGCAGCCCTTAACCAGAAGGGAAAATTTTTGGAATATTTGAACGGGTTGATTAAAGTTGTACACCCCCTTCATATACGTACACTTGTCGATTCCGTTTCGGGCCGACAATTTCGCTGTATAAATACCGGTATTGAAATAGCAAAAAGAGAACTAGAGCGCGAGAGCGTGGGCAAAAGAGATAATCCATGCGGGTCTACGCCAACAGCTATTTAAATTCCCCATATTAGCCAAAAAAAGCACCAAAAAATGCACCACTCGAAATTCATTTCGCTCGTTAACCAAAAAAAAAACCTCGGCGCGGTTCGAGAGAGCTCTCTTCGACACATTTACAAGTGACGCGAGAAGGATAGAGAGAGAGAGAGAGAAATTTTACGGTGTAACGCGGCGAACAAAACGCCGACCGACTCACTTTCGTTCAAGCGCTCGGAAAACGGGCTGGAAAATAATTGCGCGATAAAGCGCGGGCATTCGGCGAAACGTAAATTCCAGGGGAAACACGGTACGATTGTTAAAGGTAAATAGGTGGGGAATATAATGGGAAAGCCGATCGTGAGTGCTGAAGGGAGCGAGAGAGAGAGCTTATGTCGGCACGTTGTAACAATCTGGTTATCGCCTTGTTATCGAAACACGCCGGGCCCTCTGTGCGATAACGATACCGTCCGTTCGATTCTCGTCGTACCACTCTCTCGCAGCGCAGTTGTAAATTCGTTAATTGACCGAGGTAATTGCCCCTCGTCGATTCGGTAATGCAAAGCGAGAGCGATTCCGACAACGACAACTGCGCCAATCTCGTGTCATATGCGCGGAATTTCGCTATTCGTATATGTATTAATGTGAGCCTGCGTGTGCCTGTGTATTTATATATATACATATATATACACACATTTGCAAATATCGTTCTGAATTTCGCAAGGATGGATTGTTAAGCGACGTTTAATGGTGGTAATAAAACGTTTTGTGTATGTATAAACGCGACACGGTTGAGATTAATCGAAACTGGGAAATGAATTTTGTAGTGCAGGAGGGAGGTTTTCGAACTGAAAATTGCCGCCAGTGAGATTAAACACGGCAGGGTATATTCAAAAGGAATAGTTGAGCGGATGAATCCTAAGAGCTGATAATTCATTTAATCGAATGGTTCCTGCTTTTTCATCGAGTTCTGTTATTGATTTACACGATTTTTTTTCTACGGAAGTACCGTTTTCGAAAATTCTAGAGAAAACTATGTACAATCGCAATTTTATATCTTCTTATCAAGAAAATGTGTTTTCTCATATATCTGTAGAAAATAAACGAGAAATTAAAAAAAATCGATTAAGAAATACGCAACTTTTCTCTCTCGAGCGTTGGCAAAGAAAAAAAATAAGGATCGTTCAAAACAAAGGAGAGAATTCTACAGTTCCGGGTTAAAGTACTCGTTTTTCTCTCACTCTCGCTTTGACACCCCTCTCGCATCAACGTCGTAGCCGACGATTCCGTGCGATCTCGCCTCAACACCCGGAACGATCTTTACCCACCCACTCCTCGCACTTCGTCAATCAGGTTGCCTGGTAGCCGGCTGCGACACTTTTCATGTTTTCGCCAGCTCGATAAATCTTTTTCCGCGATTCGTTCTTTCACCCCTCTCGGCCTCTCTCTCTCTCTCTCTCTCTCTCTCTCGCGCTCGCCCACCGCGTTTCTCGCTCGTTCGCTCGTTTCATCCCCTCCGTCCAATCTCGACCGCGCAAACGAGACTTTTTCGCAGAAATCGGTAGTCGACCAAACAGGGCTCGATATATTTTTTATTACCGCTGGGAGCAGCCTCCTCTCTCGCTCATCCCCCCGTGGCATTTATTTCTTTCTGATTTCTTTTTTTTCGACTACTTCAATCCTCCTTCACCGGAAGATCGAAAACTCGTGTCTGGTCGCGACGCTCGCCGAATTTTTTATCTCGTAACTCTACTCGGGTGAAAGCTTCTGTTTATCTTCACCCCCCTCCCTCTCCGCTCGCTACCAACTTCGCATTGTTTCTCACTCTCTCTTGAGCGCGTTCTCGCAAAGTTGAGAAGTCAGCGTGCGGTAACGCCACCGCGCTCCGCGTACTGAAATATTCAACCGTGATAATTATTTGATTTTCGAACGCACAAAGCCTACCAAGCGAACGAAACGGAGCGTGATGAATGATTGACGAGGAATAAGGAGCTCGCGCGATTGCTTAAAGCCTTGAATTATTAAATCGGGCGCGACTCTGTTATTTCGAAGGGGGCTACTCTGTTTTTATTTTATACATACCGGGTTCCCTAAAATCACCGCAGCTAGATTAAATCGGATCGTAAAATTCTTATTTTTTTTCACCAGTCGATCAGAAATTTCTAATACATAATTTCAACTAAAATATAAACTCGCTAATCGACATCACAACAAAATAGTACAACCTTGAATTTTCGTCGATAATTCAAAAATTTTTTCACTAGCTGTGGAAATTGCGCAAGTTCGGAACACCCGGTATATTGTTGTGTCGCTAATGTCATTTCATCTCGGTGAAATTCGGAAAGTGGAAATTGTCAATTATATATACCGGTATACTTGATATAGTAGTTATACGAACAGGAGAAACGAGGAGAATAAAATACCAAGACAAACAGTCAACTTGAGATATTGTTCGAGAGTTTAGATTATGCATCGACAAATTTATGAACGTGCGCGCAAAGTTAAACTGGCCCATTCGATGATCCTCGTATTTACTCGGGGTGTTTTCAAGGTACACGGAGGCATTGCATTCACATACCGCCGACTGGCATTGTTGCTGCTTAGAGGAACACGAAGCGCGTTCCGAAAGTTGTTTCGGGTTAACTCGAGTATCGATCTATCCTTGTCACTCCCGGAGGCCGAGCATACCGCGACTGGACAAAGGTCGGAACGCGGGGCGAAATTTTTTGAGTGGGGGGATGATTTATTCATAACGGTTAACTATATTTCGAGGAATACATTATCATCTGGAACGCGATTATGAACAACTCGACGTGAATTTTCCTTTTACCTCTCCCAAAATTCACCCGGTAAAACCATTTAACACTGTTTATTTTCGGACAGTCCATACGCTCTATGCAAACGGTATTGGATAAAATTTCGATCGATTCGAAAAGATAAATTCCCTCTACATTTCGAGTTGAATTCGAGGACAAATCTGGCTTATAATTCTCCTGAAACCCTCGACGGGGGTGAGGGTAGAGAACGAGAGAGTTTATACAGACCGCGAGCCGTCTGGTTTCTCCGATTCGACGATACGCGTGGAATAAGTCATCGAGAAATTGCCGCGGTGGGTCGTAAATAGCGGGATAACGCGGCGAAAGGATGGCGCTCTCGCGCGAATCCAGAAACGTTCTGGATGTAACCAGGGGAGGATTTAGAACCGAGCTGTACGCTGGCTGGCGTGTCGCGAGCCCTATGCTAATAAAACGGCACTAATTGCATCGGCATTGCCGATAATACCAACGAGGTTCGAGGCTGGCGTTTCCTCGCCGTTAATACTACGCACTCTACCTCGTTGTTACGAGCCCTACGTACGCGTATCTCGGCATTCGTCGCTTATCGGCGTTATAATTTTTAATTACGCCGTCGCGTGCCGCGTTATATACGCCACCGGTAACGTACCGGGCGTTCCGCTCGCATTGATAAGCGGACTTACGCGACGGCTTACATACCGCATAATCCGCGAGCCCTGCCCCCACTCCTCCCCCTCCCGCATAACGCCCACGAATTCACCCTGACCTCGCGCACACGCGTGAATGGAGTGCCTCGAGGGCCTGTCCCTATCGAGTCTCGTCGCTATTTTTCGTCCTCCCGTTATCTTTTGTCTCGCCAATCTACAATTTCTCGCGTACACGCCGAGTGTACGAGGTGGAAGATAGACGGAACGCGAAGTACCAATTACACACGATTTTCAGTTTCGTGGGTGTGGCTCGGTTTTTTTTTGGCAAGTTCAACATAATAATTGTGTGTATAATTGTATGTACAGAGTTAATGTAATTACACTAAAAATGAAAATTTGTTAAATTTATTTGCATGGGTTGAAATAAAAATTACTGGACAAAATATTTGTTTGACTTTATTTTCAGTGTGGTACTTCTTAAAATTAGTAGTTTAAAATCATCTTCGAACGGATAGTAAAAATTCGAATTACTCAAGACCTGTGAATCCGATTTGTACACCGCGAAGAAGAACTTTTCGTACCGAACTTCACAAGCTAGGTATCTACAATCTGAATGATGTACGATCGTTCTGGAACACCGTGTTAACGAATAGCATAATATATACCACTTTTCTATACTTACTTTTTTTTTTTTTACTTTCTTTTTTATACTTTTCTTTTCTTTTTATATTTTCACTTTTTTTTTCGAAAAAAGATACTCCGGCTAAAACTCGTGTGCCGTTATATTTTTCCTGATTCTCGATAAATCGCGAGAAAAACGTAACGTAGTGAGCGTTAATGTCATCTCGACGACGTCAGTTTTATGGCAACAAACTGAGAATAACGAAATCATCCTAAGAAGGAAAGGAAAGAAAGGAGAGAGAGAGAGAGAGAGAGAGAGAGAGAGAGAGAGAGAGAGAGTATTCCTAAAACGGCCCAAGTCCAATTAAAGTGTTTTTCAACGGCGGCGGACGAGCTTTAGCAGACATCGCCGTATTTAGGCGTCTCGTTCCCGTTCTTTCCCAACTCAGCCCCTCGACAGCCTACATACCCCCTGCCAGCGAGGGTAGCCGGAATTCATATGCATACATGAATACATTTTACCGCTTCCCCCAATCAACCGGGACCCGCGCTCGAGAATCTTTTGTCCTCCGGAATACCGGATATTTCTCTCCTTTTTTTTACCGAGCGAAGGCAGAGGAAGAGGAAAATCCTGGCGCTAATGAAGAAATCGCGCTTCCCTCTCTCGCCCTCTCCCCCTTCGCCCCCCGATATTAACACTTTCCGGTCCCCACAATCGATTCATCGGCCAGACGTCGTTTTCTTTCATTTGCCCATGCAAATTTCTTTTATCTCTATTTCCCTTTCTCCCTTTTTCTGTCTCCCTCTCATTTTTTGGTTCACATTCGTTCTCCTCGCGTCTATACCCATCGCGATCGTAATATACTTCGAGTTTATGCAAACTCGTGTTTGTACGAAATTCGCCATACCGGGTGAGTTCAAACGCACGTACGCGGACCCTTTTCTCGTTTATACGGTACCGGTAGGAACGGAATATGATATATCCGAGCGTAAATAAAATGCGAAATGAAATACGGAATCGATTCCGGGAGGTCCAGTTCGACGGATTTTGCCAACTTTCTTCGTTGTGTGGGTGAGCTCGTGTATATATACAACGTTAGTTTTTATTATGTCAGTGGCGATAATACAGAGGGCGGAAAATCAGAGTTGATGGGCGTGTTGCGTTCCGCGTATGCACCGCGCGGTTCCCAAAATGCAATCGCAAATTGATATGTCGGAACGGTGACGTATTCAAATTTTTAGCGCCCTCCATCCATTAATCAACCCGTTTCGCTCTGCTCCCGAAAATTTTTCCCTCTCTCCCTCTCACCCTTTTTTTCATTTATTTCGTCCTTATTTAACGAGAAAATTCCGATTCTCGTTTCGAATTATGCATTTTTCGCGAATCTCTCAATTATTTCAAGACCGAATATAAAATCTGACGATGTCGAAATACAAATCACACATTTGAATAAAAGACAAAAATGACTGTCGTTAATATCGTATGAAATTTGAAGTATCTTTTGCGTGCCACCTGGCGTGTGATTTTTGGATCGATCTCGTTGCATAGAGCTCAATAAAATCCAATTAATTAAAGGATACAAGATTCTGAAAAACTTTCCCGCAAGTCTCTGCGAGACCCGAGTACTATATGTATGTGTTACTCTTGCTGATAGGAAAATTTTTGCCAAATTCTCAGGGTTGTACATATAGTACGTGGGTCCCACGAAAACTTGTGAGAAAGTTTTTGAAAATCTTATATCCTTCAATTATTTGAATTTTAACGACCTCTAGGCAACAAGACCAGTCCAGGAACCACAGATCAGCTGATTTTAATATAAATATATATTTTTTAACTTTTTGTGGATGTTGTACAATACAGTACAAATGGAGTACAATTCAGTACAATTTTTGAAAGTTCTATATCTCAAACATGGGAAGCTAACATTATACACATGTATCTTTCAAAGATTATTATAGAAAGATCTCCGATAGCGAATACTTGGGATTATCTCTCTCGGGCACGCCACATAGCATGGCTGTTGCAACCCTGCGACCTTATATTCAAAACTTGTTTATAACGCGTAGCAATAATTTACTACGTTCCTTGCGTAATACGCAAGATATCAGAATTTACGAGGATAAGAGGGCCACAGAGCTGCCGCTAGTAGTAAATCGTCGGTGCGAGAGAGCGAGAGAGAGAGAGAGAGAGAAAATACCATTACGCGGAAGGCTGTTCATTACGAAATTATCGTCCGGTGTTAACTCCGTCTCGGAATTCCGTCGAAGCGATCGAAAGCGAAGAGTCTTAGGAATTACTTCTATTACCCATCTTCGACTACTTTCACAGGAGTCCAAGAATTTTTCCTCCTTCCGACTTTTTTTTTTCATTCGAATATAACGATCTTGTTCGTACCCTCAAAGAGGATACCTGTTACGGCAAACATTTTCGATATCCGTTTCTACAGATGCCGAAGAAAAAGTTAAATTTCTCCCTGGAGGGGGGCGAGAAGGGGGATCGCGATGGGGGTGAGCGAGGAAGGAGAAAGGCGCTCGCCTCGGGACGGTTCAAACGGATATAAAGAGTCCCTGGCACTCAAACGCGAGAAACGAGTTCAAAATTCTTGTTCCAAATAAAAGTCTATGCTCTCTCTTTTCCCTCTCTCTCTCTCTCTCTCTCTCTCTCTCTCTCACTTTCTCGCGAGAAGGCGAAGAAAGAAGTTGCGATATAAATGGAAAGATAAAATGAGTTCGTCGAGTCGAGAAAGTTGAAATTTTTATAATTTCAACTTTTTCCTCAGATAGCTCATATCCGGGTACAAGTGTATAGCGAGAAACTCGATTCTCGCTGGAATGCGCAAACGCGTTCTTCCTCGTGGCGTGAGATTCCTCCAATATCGAGGCTTGATCGAAAAAACATGCGATTTTTGCCTCTTCGATTTGGTATCACGACCCCTGAAAGGAAATTGAGATAAGAGGGCGAGAGTGATTGATGATTGGGAATCAATTACGAGCGAGAAGAGTAACGAACGGGATGGGAGAGTGGGGGTCTGCCAATCAGGGCTGAGAAAAGTAATTCGAGAGTGCCCCCTGTGTCACCGATAACGATCCCGAGACTTTTTCGACTCTCCCTTCCCGTCTCTCTCCCTCGCACGCTTCATTAGTCAATCGTCTCGATGATTAGAAATCGAGAGAGATTAAAAACCCGTGAGAATGAATAATCGCGGGTACTGAAAATATTTCGGTACGTGTCAAAATATCTCTGAATATTCACGCTCCCTTCTTTCTCTCTCTCTCAAATTTAACCCCCACTGATGAATTTTTTACGAGGCATTTATAAAAGATGTACGATTCGTTCTCTCTTTTTTTATCGGGCAATTCCGGGGTTACGTAAGGCTCGCGAAGATCGATAAATCTCGACGCGAAGTGGAGAAGAGGATTCGACGTGGCGGGTGGTGGCTACAAAAAAGGAATAAAATTAGACGGCTTTATGCACGCTCGTCGTTTACCTGTTGCCCGGCTGCGCGAGCACGGACAGCCAGCGCGACACGCAATTTCGCGACTCGCGGATCGCGATCGGCCACCGAATCGCTAATAAGATTGCCAGCGGGATGGCTCATTAATCGAGATACGAATCTCTCGACGGCGCTCGAATTAGCACCGACAAAAGCGGTTCCTAGAAAAGGACAGACGAGACTTAGCGCTGAGTCACACGAGAATATACAGAGTGCTCATTTTTGGATTCTCAAAATTTCTCCAGACAAATTTCTTCGGAATGATATGAAAAAATTAATTAATAAAATCGAGAGAAAAAATTTTTTTTAATTTTTCGATTATAAAATTATGAGATTTCTTAATTTATAGTTAAAAAAAGTTAGTCAGTTTTTTATTCATAGTTTTGATCGGTAGGTTGAACCGAGCCACCCGTTATACGAACGAGGACGATTCTAATGGATATATAACCATAGGGAGAACGTCATAGGTTGACTCGCGGCACGCGACGTCGAATCTCCATAAAACACGCGAATCCGGAGGCGGGCAGCGCGCGTTTCATCGTTGACGACTAATTGAGCGCGATTATGATCGAGTCGACACGAAAACCATCCTCCCCCTGTTTGATTTTCGCGAATTAACGACGTCGCGTTAAGTAGAAAACGACAAGCCGGAGGAAGCTCCTCGTTTAGTTATTAGGGCTTAATCGCTTTTGCTAATTGCGGAATGATCGGAGCCGGAGTTTGAATAGCGTGCCCGTTATATATGTATATATATGTATTCCCGAGTTAGCAACGAGAAGTCGGTTTATACAGTGGACTCGTACCGACCCTCCCTCAGGTACGTGATGAATGCTGTAATAGCCTACCTGCCTCCAGGTGATAAGAAAGTAATCACTCCATCTGGCCGTTATTATTCCATTACCAGGCCGAGACCACTCTCCTAGCCGCCTCTCGCTCACTCTTCGCTACCTCCACCGCAAATAGATTTCCGTCGAGTTAATTATGCAATTACATTTCTGATCTCGCGAGACAATCGCGACGAAAATTTCTTTCCTTATTTTTATTCTCTCGCCCCGTTTAAATACCGTGCTCTTTGCAACCTTGCACTAGAAAGAGTTGCAACGTTTATCGTTAGAATTTTTTTTGATTTTATAATAAAGTGAAAGTACCTACCACTTATATGAAGATATTTTTTTAATCCGATTTGAGAGAAAATTCAGAAATTATTTACAGCGAAGTACTAGTGCTAGTGTCAGTTACCTTTCATTGGTAATATTACAGACTTAAAAGATTTCGCGGCCCAATACGGATCTCGATATTTCGCCCGAAACGAATGACGTCTATAATCAGAGTCCATTTGATAGACTGAAAAATTAAAGCGCAGCAATCGATCCTCGCAGCGAATATCTCCCGCGATATTGGATCTCACGAATTTATGCCGTCGATACGAACGCGACAATGCATCTTCCGTAAAGTTTTGACGCTCAGCGAACAACTTATTTTGCAACCATAAACTATCATTGACCGGAGCGAGCAAAACTTTTGGGTTTTTCTCTCGATTTATCGGTCGGACTTTTGTTCCGAGTGTTCAACGTGCGCGCTTCCGGGGACTTCAAACGCCATCGAGGCGTTCGAGAGAGGACAGTAACAAATAACTCGTGGGGGGTGAAAGGAGAAAAAAAAGCCGCGGCTTACGCGAGCGAGAAAGGAAAAACAAGGCGACGATCCGCGAAACGAGTCGGTGACAAGTCATTAGTAGGGATTGCGCTGGACGTGGTAAATCGAAGCGAGGAGTAAGACGAATGAGCTCGGACTCTGGGCGAGGAGTCGAGAAGGCTTTAGCACCCTCGGAAGAGAGCTTTCTAGGGACGCGTGACTCCCACTCGCGTCCTCATCGGCCACCTATCAGCCCCCCTCCTCCCACCCTCACCCCTTCACAGGTACCGGTACTGACCCAGTATCCGCGAGAGAAACCGCCCGTACGCATCCCGGCATCTCGTGTACTAATTATCGTCGTACACGCTGCGCGTGTATACGCCAACATCGCCACCAGCCTCTTCTCATTCGTGTAATTAGAACGCGTTTTAATTACGAACGCACTTGAAACGCGTCAAAGGAAACAGAATCCATTATACGGAAAGAGAAATTTTCGTCAATGTTAATTAACGCGGATATAGCCGAGGGTGGGAGGAGACAGGGGCAAGAAGGGATGGAGACTTTTATGGCGCGCCGTAAAAGTTTCATTGTGAATAATCGAGAGTGGGAAGTGCAGCGGAGGGGGATGGTTTATTAATATTTCACACCGAATGAAGATTACGAGGGGATGAGAAGATACTTTTAATAGACGTTCCAGTAACGATCCACCCGTTTTCTCTGGGTTTTCGTTTTAATCACCGATAAAGGGATGTTTACCTCGTGACAATCGTATGGTGGAGATCGCGACGAGTTCCCTCGTGAAACTTTCAGGAAATTTAAATCTATTGTTTACTGAGAATATTTAGCTTTGAATTATATATAAATGTATGCGTGTATTTCATCAGTATAAATGTACAATCCGATGTTTAATTTCGTCAAATATTCTCTAGTGTCATCAACTGTTTTGAAATTCATTCGCTCTCGTGTTAAATCACGTGATTAATAAACGAGCGATGTAGATTTCAAGACATTCATCATATAGCGAAATAAGCCGTAATTCTGGTCCCAGTGGTGGACCGTCGCGGGCAACTTTAGTTTTCCGGCGCAGTTTACCTCGCGACATTGATAGATGGTGGCAAAAAAAGGCAGATGAGAGGGAGAGAGAGAGAGAGAGAGAGAGAGTGAGAAAAAAGTGTAGAAAAGCTCACCTCTGTTCTCCGTTTGTTGCAGGACCTTCGTTTTGGGGGTTGATAAACCCGCAGTGGTCGCTCTGCAGCAAGGGAAGACGGCAGAGCCCCATCAACATCGAGCCGGACAAGTTGCTCTTCGACCCACACTTGAGACCGGTCCACGTGGATAAGCACAGGGTAATCTATCAATTCTATCCTGTACAGGGTTTAGCTCCTCTTGAGGATAGTGTCGAAAAAAAAAAAATAGTCGGCGCAAATGAAGACGAAAGAGAAAAGTTACCCAACTAGCTAGATCTTGCAGTGCCCTTAAAATAGAATACAACCGAAATTATTGGGCCTAATTTACCTCGCGCGCTGAAAATTTACAGAATTCGGTGGATCCGCGGTGAATTTTTGTCGGAAACGATCCCAGGCCACTTCCGTTCCATTTATCTAGAAAAATTTCGCCAGACCCCCTTGGCTTGATTCGATAATAAATCCATTAATTATACGAAACGCCATTATTTAGCACCTCTCATCTGGAGTTGTCGGCCATTCCATGCCTCCCGCTGTAGGTACACTAATTTTCCATTACTGGAGCATTTATTTAGTTAGTCTCGTTTTGCTCGAGACGAGTCTAAAGTGGGTTGTCGGTACTCCGCTGGAGAACGAAACTTCTAGCCGATGCGCGGCCCCCGACAACATCCATCACCGGGGCTTCCAGCTGGACCTCAAAAAGGGATACAGGGTGTCCCATAATTACCGAAAACTCTCTAATTAATTGAAAGATTGTGAAATTTTTAACGAAAATTCAATTTTTCATTCCACAGAGTCTTTTTGTTTTGTAATTTTGAGACACTCTGTATATTCTTATTATGTACGCAAACTTCGGCTTCGATTCGTCATTCTTCGCGATAAATCAAAAGCGAAGGGAAATTAATTGACGCGATTGGTCGATTAAACAGGATCCAACCTAAAACGATGTTGAACGCGGATAAATAACCCGAGAACTGTTTGCCGCTTTTTATTGATTCCATTAATTTTTTCCACGCGATGGTAAATCTCACGGAAGTTACGACCTCGCGGAAGTTTACCTCTCACTCTATGTCGTCTTCTCTTTTTTTCCTGTTGCAAGAGGAGTTTGTTATTAGTAGCAGAAGGCAAGAGCTCGGCAGGCACATCGGACATACCCGTCGGCTATTTAAACAGTTTATGCGAAGATTGTTCCAAATGCTGCGTCCCTCTCTCTCTTTCCCTCTCCCTCTCATTTTCTCTCTCACTTGCACACGCCATTCCGAAGCCATGGCAAGAACCTCGTGAATTTATACGGCGTTTAACCCGGTTAAAACTTTGGCACTTAAATTAAACAATAGAAGGGGGTGAACCGCCCCGGCAAGCGTCGAACGTACGTCGTCAGCTCGCTCGTACTTCGTCGTCTTTTGTTTCTTTCATCCGTTCTCCTGCCCTTCTTTTCTCTCCAGGAAATATCTGCGTCGTCGTTCCAATACCAATGGAACGAAACTTTGCCGATGCAGCGTTCAATTACACACGATGGAATGATTCGATTTGACGCGTATTCCTAGGCAACTCGAATGTATGATAAATTCGTAATTAAACTAAAAAATGTTTTGGAACCAATTAAATATGCATTCATATACTGCCAAGCAGATGTTTCGACAGTTTGATGAAATGATCGGTCAGTCTGTTCGTAATTCCACTGAACAGAAAACCCTCTTGGTATGATTGCATGTCTAATTGGTTCAACATTTTTTTTCTCAGCACGCCGAAAAAATATTCCTGGGCCATTGTCTCGAGAAAACAAAAATTCGCATTCCACCGCGATAAATTAATCTCGTACGAGCGAACGGAGAAGAAAAGAGGGTGAGACTTTACGGGCGTATGGGTGCACGAAATGACGATTGTTAGGCGTCGGAACGCGGCAAAAGCGAACGCGAAACGACTTCCAGGAACGATTTGCGCGGACCCTATCCGCGAATGAAGAGGGGAGGGGTGAGACGCAGGGGGCGCCGGCCGAACTTTGAGCTCTATCGAAGAAAGAAGGCTGCGCCCTTTGTGAGTCTTTTGCTCTTCCCCTCTCGAATAAGAGAGAGATAGAAATAGGAGTATTCCAGTCAGAATTCTTCTTCCGGCGTAGTACCATTGATCCAACTTCGCAGTCGTCAACGGTGACGCTCTTAAAAAGGAGGCGAGGAACTTGTCCGAGGTGGGAGGGGGAGAGAAGTGGAAAGAGGGCAACGCTCGTACCCTATCGCGAAATAATGAGCTACGCGCCATTACCACACGTTCTCTCTCTCTCTCTCTCTCTCTCTCTCTCTCTCTCCATGGTTTATTTAAAATCGACTGGCGTCATTTAAATTTTCTCTAGAGGGAAACTTTTTAATATCGATATTCCTTTGTTTGCCGAGCGGAGGTAAGAAATGAGGATGAAGAAGAGAAGTTTATTCCGAAATTCATCAATCGATTCGATTCGATTTAAAAACCAACGCCAAGGCCGTGGGAGGAGGGGGCGAAGATTCGCGTCGGAATCTCAGAATCGTCTTAATCAACCGGCCAGTCCCGGAGATGCGATAATAGACGCGAGCCGAGTCTATAATAAAACCACGGCTGCCATGAAAGTTGGATAGTTTGGGAATAGCGAGAGGGGAGGGAGTGAGCGAGTCGTTTGTCGTCGAGATATCGCGATGAATATTTCATCGGTTAACGTCGTTTACCGTCCCGCACCTCCTGGGGTTGAACGTACGTCCGGTGCGAATAATTGAAAATCCGCGAATAATTTAAAACATCTACCGAGGATATTTACCTACGTATACAAACCGTCCAATTTGATCGGCGCACTCGAATAATAATAACGTCCGATACTATCGAGATTTCGTGAGAAACAACGCTGATAATAATCGTCAACGTCGATCGATTTTAATGGAGACAAAATTTGTGCACTTTAGATAATAATTTTACGGTTATTATCACCCAATCCAAGAAAATTTTTCGAAAAAATGTCGATTCGGAAAGTACATTCTCTACCAAATTCGTTGATCCTGGCCAAATTGAGAGAATAATTTGAGCAGTTTGTCAGTGACAGTCGAACGTCGGTATCTCGTACGCTACAAGTGGACCGATTAAAACGATACACAGGCAGGGAACACTCTTCGGTATCGGATTGATATCGGATCGGACAATCACGGTAAAAGCCGGAATAGCCGAAACGATCGTCCGAGAGGAGGATAGGCGGGAATTTGCGCGATAGCGCTCAAAACGATATAACCGTTGGTATCGAATCGCCTGAAGATTGCAACTTGATAATTGGATTTGTCCCGTCGCGAGCGCCGGAGTGTGGGAACTTACGTTCGCGGGGATAGATATCGTATGCACGCGAGCGGATAACCGCGAGTCTTATAGGGGACGACGAGAAAGCGGGGAGGGGTGAGTCGAGGGGGATGGAAATTCCGAGTATCGCTACTAGCGAGCTTTCTGCGGTCGACCGCCGAGTTTCGGTACCCCCCGTTCACCTCCCCCGAGCCTTCATCGGCTTTTGCTCTCCCCCCTCGCTGCATTTTCTTTTGCCTCGCGGTCTTCTTTCGTCCCTTTTTTTCCCTCCCCCTCTAGCTCGTTCTTTCTCTTCCAGTAGCGCGATTCCGTAACCGCACGATAAATTCAACCGCGAAGCCAGTCGCGCGTTCGTTCTCCTTTTCCATTTCTATCCCTCCCCTCTTTAAACGGCCGTGCACCGTTCGTTTCGCTTTGAGGACGATCCATTTTTTTTCACCCCGCTCTATCCTCTTTTAATCGCCTCTAGAGCGGGCGGATTTATCGATCTCCCCGTGAAAAATGGAATAGCGAATTTCGGGAGTCGACTCGATACGCTCGAATGCCCGACTAGATTTCCAAATTATGTTATCTTTTTTTGGAATAATCGCGTTTCGTATGGTTTGTATAGGTATATGCAGCCCGGGGTCATGCGTGCGTTGAATATTTATGCATCGGCTGTGTCCGGCGTCGAAACACGTGTTTCGACAATATCACCCGCGCGGATTCGTCTAGAACGTTCGAGGATTAAGCTAGAGCGGGATAATTAAATTCCTTTTTTCCGTCGAAAATGCCTGAATCGGATATAACAGGCGACATGTCCCAAAGCGTTGAATCGAAGCGTCCGTTTTCCGATGTATACAGTGTCCGAATTCAAGTTTGCAAAAAAATCAAAAATTTCAAAATTTTTTGACGAACTCGAATAACAACAACATCTCCACGAGAAAAGATAAATCTCGTTAGAGGTATCCAATGTTTCAAATTGGCTACTTTTTGAACTGACTTTCAAATCGTGGATAGAGCTAAAAACACGAATCGAACGAAACTTCAAGATCCATCGTCACCTCGAACAGCTCGATCTAGGACACCCCGTATACCGCGCGATAGAAAGCACGAACGAAATTTTCGGATTCGCGCGCGAGAGTTGAATATGCAGTCCAATTTCGCTAAAACCCGTTCGGCCGTTTTCGCGGTTTAAAGTATTCAACGCGTTTTCGACGGAGAGCGCGAGAGGCGTGTCTGGGTGGATTTTTATATCGCGCTGGCTTCCATTATGATTTTCCGTATTTCTTTTTTTTTCTCTCCGAGGCGATGGAAAAACAGGACTGAGAATGAGGTGGCGAGATGAGAGAAAAAGAGGATCGAGAGGTAAGAAGCGTCATAAGCCAGAGGAGAGAGAGAGAGAGAGAGAGAGAGAGGGGAGAGGGGATAGGATTGGTCGACTTCGAGACTGGGGAGTTCTATCGCGAAATAATAAGTTATTATCGCGCGGGGTGGCAGAGCGTCGCGATTTTCGCCGACGACGTCGGTTCCGCGGGGCTTGTACCCCCTCCCCCCACCTCTCCTCCCCCTTTCCATATCCGCGCTCTCGCTTCCTTCCATTTGCGGTTACCTCGTTATTTCTAACTTAGTGATGCCATAATTCAGCCTCCACGGCGACGTACAAGAAAATGGACTCTCTATGCCAAGCTCGTCCTGCTCGTCGCGTGAGCTACACGATCTCCCCTCTCTCTCTCTCTCTCTCTTTCTCCCTCTGGTACGTCGTCCTTTGCTATTCCGTCCAATTAAATACCTAATCAATTATCCCCCGGTTCCCTCTATCGCCAGCGGGTTACGTGGCTCTTTCTTGTCGCGGATCGTGCGCCAGCTAGCTCGACCTATATATGTACCCACGGAACACAGAAGCAAGAAATGAAAACTGAAAACTGATCGGTGGCCGATCGATATCGAGCGAATAACGAGTGACCGTGGCCGAAGGTTTTGCGCCTCGTCGAACGAAAAGCTCCCGGAATTCGAGGCTAAGACCGATCGGAGAGGGAGAGCGTTCATTTTTTCACGCTTCGCGCCGATTATAGCGACATTGACGTTGTCACGTGACTCCGCGGAAAATTTCATTTTAAAAAGTCCCACGCGCGCTTTATTTACGGACGGCAAACAATAACGTAATGGTGCGGTAGAGTTCACCCTCCTATTCCGGTGAAAGGGGCGGTTTACATACGAATTCACGCATGCGTCAATTTCAATATGCATGCTGGTGTAAATGTTGGCGACCGTTCGAGGATCCTTGTTTTTTTTTTCACCGTATGGGAACAATGAGCGGGGGATCGATTTATGTTGGAAATATTATTTTGCAGTTATCGCGCAGACAACGATATTCTTAAATACAGTTTTATGAGATACACGAAGTGGGTTAAAACGATCTCTCGTTGTTCAAGTTTTACGAAAAACTAAAAAAAAAAATAAATTCGAAGGATGCAAAGTTTGTTTAAAATTTTTATTCAAATATTTATACGGTTTAAAACATAATTTTTGTCATCGTGAACGACCTTGAAATTGTATCCTGGTATAGTCTAAGCTATTGTCATTCCCTCGAACGATTGATATAAGCCACTGGGAAAACTTCACTGCGACTAAGTAAATAATCAACTTGCACCGCGAGTTTCGGTAGTTAAGAGAGCGCACGTTCACGACTGTCAAGAAAATCAAGCGGGAAGCTCGCGCACACGAAAACTTCATCATCGCAGCGGCGAAGTTGCTCGCCAATTATATTTACACTTTGGCTGCGATGGTTGTGGGCTAGATTTTACGCGCTCGAAACTTGTATATCGGTTTAAGAGCGACTTTCGTTGCCGCAAATATTTACTCGACTCATTATCGTGTCCATGAATTCGGGCTTATTACTCATTTCGACGAGTTTACTATTTTTCCTGTTGACAAAGGAAATATTTTCTCAATGCCGTTCTCTTAATCCGTTAAAGTAACATTTTTCTTCTAAAACATTGGTATCGCTTTGAATTCTCATAGCTTAAATATGCTCTGTAAATTATTGAATTTCAACTTGTAAGTAGAATTTCCGATACTTAAATGATTTACTTTGAGAGAATGAATGAGAACTAATTTGCAAAGTGTTTACGAGAGGCAGTCTTTTTCTGAACAGTCTATATACGATTTAACGAGCGCGTACGAGTTTTCGTTTAATTCACTCAGTCTCGCTTGTAGAAGGGTGTTTTACAATCCCGCAGCTGGAATAACGCGGTAGGTTTCGTATTCGGTCTCCGCGCAGCCTTAGGGGTGCTTTTCTTCCCTCGTTCGTCGTCTCCTTGTTCCTCGCCGCGAACCGAATCGATCGTACAATTCGAACGTCGAGACGATAAACAGAGCTTAACGCGTCGATTAAACCGAATCGAATTCGCTCAAAACTTCGACCCAATTGAGTTACGTCTTTCGTGGCCGGTTTTCGAATCGAGATTTCGCCTCGTCCTAAGAATTAACTCGGCGATATTTCAATTTCAACTTTCTCGTAGAACTCGATAATTGAACAGCTCGAATTTCGCAAAATGTTGAGATTCGATTAGACGTTGAATTTTTTTCTTCATCGCGCGACGCGTCCTCCCGTTCGCGATTCGCTGGGAAGAAATAAAAACTCGAGTTATCTCGACGCTCTCTGTTTCGCGAATATTGCGCGGGCCGAGCTAAACGAGAATTTATCGCGAAAATTTTCCTTCGCGCCTTTAATTTCCAGCATGAGCGAGTGCATGAACTTCTGTTGCAGGTCTCGGGCCATTTGCACAACACCGGACAGTTCCTCGTGTTTAAAACGGATCGCGACGCGAAAATCCGCGTCAACATAACAGGCGGTCCGTTGGCCTATCACTACCAGTTCGAGGAGATTTATATCCATTACGGGATGGAGAACAGCCACGGCTCCGAGCATCGTGTCAACAATTACGCCTTTCCTGCCGAGGTGAGTCCGATTGTATTAACCCTTGAATGCCACGATGGCTCGAATACATCCGAGCGTCGAGGAATCTTAGAATAATTAATGTATTACTTTATCAATGTAAAAATTTATCCTACGTAAAAATTTTTAATCTCGCGATACCACACAAAATTGTAAAAAACTTTAATAACGAACTACAAGTTTTTCACTTTCGAGTGGTCGAAAAACGAAAAATAGCGTTTCCGTTCGATTCCACACAATCGTTCATTCAGCGTTTCGCGCTCGTTTCCAAAAGCGAGAGCTCGATAAAAAAAAAGAGGAAAGAATTTATATTATCGTTTATTGGGTAGGAGAATCGGTTACGGTTGTGTGTCAGCGATACAACGCGACGGTGTAATCGGATCAACCCTTCCAATATATAGGTTTGACGAAAAAGTGAGGTAGGGGTGCAAGTTCAAAAGGGGTATGACTGGCGGGAATAAAAAGGTGTCACTTTCGGATTACCCGCAGTGGTTAGCCGTATCGTGGATTTTCCACCTACCAGAGCCGCGAAATATAACGCCCATTGTGGCCGCTGAATTTTTCATCTCTCTCACTTTCCCTCTTTCTATAGCTCTGCCTACTTTCGGCTGTATCAAATTTCTACCATTCCGACATAAATCATACTCTCAATGACATTTTCGAGCTCTCGCGCGTTCATAATTTCTTCAGAATTCCGATTAATTACCGATAGTATCACTGAAAATTCTAATTTCCGAAGGAACAGACTGATGAAATATCGCCGTCGTATCCATCGGCTGTCTGATAAATTGTCGATATTGCCGCTAAAATTAGCCGAATAGCGAATCTCTCGTGAGTAAGAACCAAAACTCCGAATGAGAAACGAGCTGAAATATCGATGTAAATATATTCTCGCTAGTGTCGTAACTCGTTTTCGAATCGTGACGAGAGACCTGGTTGACTTGTTATTGGAGACAAGAAGGTAGCGCGTGTCTGGAATACCACTGGCGCGGTCAATATTATGCTTGAGTTGTACCACTACCGGAGTCCGAAAACTCGAACGGCGTACTCCCGTCGCGCAGTGCTCGCTCTACGCGCGTTATACACAGCGCGGTGAAAAATAAATCACGCGGAAAAAGCCCGTAATATAGAAATTAATCGACAAATGAATCGGGGCTTTTGGGCGCGTATAGCCCACGAAAATGGAAATCCGCGCCCATGGTGTGTGTACCCGGTTCCAATCAACGCATACGTCGACGAGTTCCAATCAGCGTTGCCGATTAAATCTCACCGTCATGGATACGATATCGAATTTTTTTTCTTTCCCCCACTCGTAGTTCTCTCTTTTTTCATTCTCGCTGAGGAAAACCGAAAAAAAAAACAAATTTCGCTCTCGATTCGCTTATAAATTTCGTCGGTGTAACTGGCGCGACGCGAGGAGTGAGAGATAGAGACGGGGAAATTGCAAAAAAAGAGTTTTGAAGAACAGTTTAACGGTAAATAAAGATTCTGTCGCGAGTGGGCGGCGAGAACAAAGAAATTTATCGCCGCGGCAGCGAACACGACAAACGCGGCAAACGCGGCTCGTGACAGCCGGCAGTTGTCCCACGGCGGAGTGCGCGACGGTATGAAGTTTCTTTTATACCCACTCCCGCGTAAGTTGAGATGATCTCGTTCGTTCCGAGTAGAAAGAGCGAAACGCATTAGACGATGGCTTCTTTCGTTATGCTCTGTCGTGTAACTGCTCGTCAAATATTTCAATCTTGTCGATATTCTCCTTCCGCTTATTTCTCACGCAGCAACGAAATTTTCCTTCGAGAACAATCTGATGATGATGAAAAATCTCGTAAGCTAATCACTACGTGATAGTTCTATGATATCTGGCTTACGTTATTATTTTATCGAGAAAAAAAACAGAGATACGCTGATTCGCTCTCAAAATAAAAGTAAATAAACGTATAGCTTGAACAGTAATCAGAACGTCCGCATTATTTTCCCACGCGAGTTATCTTTCTCCGGGAAACGGCAAAACAGCGATTACTCAAAGACGATATTTCCATTTCCGTCCGAACGCGATGCTCGAGAGCGGAAAATAGGAAGGGTATCCACGTGGGACAGTCGTGGGGTTCTTTCGGCGTTATGAACATGTCTCCGTGCGACCCGAACGGCACTGACTCCTCGCTAGCAACATCCGAGAATTCCTCGGAAGGTTGTTCGAGCGACGATCGAGCCGAATGTGGGCGTGGCCTCGTTAAGCCCGAGGAGCGAAGAACGAAGCCTTGAGACTCAACGAGCGATGGGCGTTGCTGTTTTCGTCGAGATTTTCGTCGCGCCGGAGCGACGGGAATCACGAACACTGCAGATTTTTACGATTCGATTATGAATCGAGCTCTTGGCTCCTCTTCTGCTCTCTCTCTCTCTCTCTCGTCCTTTTTTTCCTCCAGCCCGAGGCAAACTTGTTTTCCCATGTCGGGGATCCCCGTGAGATCGCGTGACCGTAGAAATCGTTCTCCGGCGAGTTTTAAGACGAAAATCCCTCTTTCGCGCACGATAGCTCGGAAATTCGAGGAGAAAATTCGGCTTGTTAATGCGGACAGCGAAAAGTGGAACTTCCTTTTTTTATCCTCTTGCCGAGCGAGCCAGGGGCTTTCATCGAGGAGAGCGAGCACGAAAACACAGCCGGGGATAAGCGGTTCGCGGTTATAGTCGAGAGCCGGTTGATAAACGAACGATTGTGCGGCAGCGAGCGCGGTGTAAACGCGACGTGTTCGCTATTATTACCGCTCTTCTATTGGCGGCGTTGAATACGCCGGTAGCTGGCGTGAAAAGGGCATCGGGTCCCGCTCGTCGCGTATATAGATATATGGGATTCGGATTATGAGCGAAATCGTTATTTTCCAATCGACGGTGCATCGATGCGCCTCGTAATCGATTCGGAGTTAATCGAGCACATAATTCACCCGCGGAATTCGCGTTGACCGAAATTTCATTGATACGAGTCTCTGTAGTACGGGATATGTTTAAGAAGATTAAAGGGCGTCTGTTAGAGAGAATCTTGAGATTATTTCAGTTTTTTTTATAAAATAAGAATTTTCTCTTCAGAAATTAATTCATTGGGAATATAAATCAGAACGTGTTAAATGTAATGAGACGAAAATATCGATTACCTTCGAAGGCCCGAATTAAAGCTCTATTAACATTTAAACCACAATAGGCAACTCATAGAATACGAGCCCGTGTCTAAGGGCAGCTTAACCAAATCTCGATCATCCCGTGAGAATTCTGGAGCTTCGCGATGGGAAGGGACCTGGTGTGCCTCGGACAGCCAGAATATATATCTATACGTATAGATATATATAGGAGAATATATAGGCGGCATTCCGCGATGAGGCTTCGATGCTCTCATGAATCAGAGGCCAGTCAGCGACATCTATGCCCGTTTACATAATGCCGATTGCTCGAAACGGCTCCGAGCCACGCCGAGAAGGACCGTTTCGGCATTGTTCAAGATCGACTTTGGTTCCGGTTTACCTGTCTATCTATCATCCCCAAAACAATTCGCAAAACATAAATAAGACGTTCCTCCACCCTCCATAATAATTCGAACGATATCGGTAACGAAAATGAAATTTCGAAAATTTCTCCAATATTTTTATCTCATACAAAATTCAAAGTTAAATCAGGATTGAGATGAAATATGAAGACTCGGAGTAAAGTTCGAACAATGCCGAGAATATCTATTGAAACGGTACACCTTGGATATAAACAAACAAATGTTTCCTGGCAAAGTGCCGTTGCGTCATAACTTTATTATCGGTTCCGTTAAGCGCGTCCGGTAATTAAAAGTTTCCGCCCTGTTGAGATACAGAAGGGGAGAGAGAGAAAGAGAGAGAGAGAGAGAGAGAGAGGGAGAGAGTGAGAGCGAGGAAACGACGGAGGGGTGAGAGCGCACGAAGTGCGATTGGAAACCACTGACCGATACTAAATACGAGGACGCTCCTCCATCGATCCGTGGGGCGTCTCGAGAATCGCGAGAATTAATCTCGTTTGGTTTCTTGTTAACCGTCCATAATGACGCTGCGAATCCGGCTAGAGCCGTGTAAAATTTCACGGCTCCTCTGTAATCCGACAAAGAGCCCCATTTCGACGTCTTTGACTATCGATGGTTCCCCCGGAATCTGCCGCGAGTTAACGATTAGTCGGTTCGCCGAGCGATCGTTTTCGATATCCAACCTCTTGTATCGCGTGGCTTGTATCTGCGGGTGCGCGTGCGAGATCGAACCACTTTGCCCCTACCCATCTCACTTTCTCTCCCTCCTCTCTCTCTCTCTCTTTCTCTTTCTCGCTCTCGAAATTCCACCCGGGTGCTTCGGGAGTTTCGGTTTGCGTTCGACTTAACGAGGATGCTTCGCACCGCACGAGGATTCCGCTAATGAAAACTTATTTTAATCAGTTTCACCCTGACCAAAGTTCCCTCCCGGGGCGAACTTTTCCGTATCTTTGATTGCCCCCTCTCTCTCTCTCTCTCTCTCTCTCGTTCGAGAGGGCTAACGCTATTTTTATTATTCTTGCCGTTAATGCAATTAGCTACTTTTTTCTACCGTCTCTTCGAGGCTACTCGGCCTTTTTTCGCTGAGGCGACAATTGAAATCTACACGAGCCACTCGACTTACTCTCTCCCTCTCTTTCTCTTTTTCTCCACTTGATTCACACGAGAAGGGGGTAAAATTTTATGCCCGAGCGTAGCTCTAGAAGAGGTGCAAAGGCGAAAAATCCTTCCAAGTGGTTTGTGCAGGCGGACTGCTGCGAGGCATCTGCGCCTTACGACTTGAAATTGGCATAAAGAAGTAGATTGCAGCTCGGTTACATATAAATCGTCACCTCTCGTCGACGAGTGCTGACGAGGATGCTTATAATTCCGGGATTGTTGTACTCGACTGTCGCAATTTTTTACTTAAACCTCGCCTCGCCTGCTCAGCAAATAAAACGTCTTGAAAGTGCTCGAGAGGAGCTAGTGTTGGTTTAACGAAACTGTTACAATTCCTAGTCAAAAACAAACAACCCGGGCATCCAGAAATATACAGGACGCTTCTAAATTACCACGACCAGACAGTAAATAAAACGTTTCAAACAGAAACCCATTTTCAACTCCTCGAATATTCTCCGATCTACAACAATTTTTCATAAACCAAAATTGAAAAAAAAAAAATCAAAAACCGAAATATTGTGTTTATTCGTAATACCGTAACGCCGAACACAACATTCTCTAATTTCACGAGCGAGTCTACCCTCGAAACTGGGTCAACCAGGACAACGAGAAAATAACCGAAATGAACTCGAGAGAGAAACATCGTGGCACCCTCCGCTAAATAAAACTTTTCGATCGAATCCAAACACCCGCTCGAGATATGGTAGCCTCTAATTTCTCGGTGGATGGGACAAGCTCGAGTCGCGGAAAAGCGAGACGGGTTTCCGGTCGGACGGGGTTCGGTAGGAGACAAGGACCGCCGAAGGAATCCCGTTTTCGGGCTTGGCTGGTTGGGTGTGTGTACGTGTGTACGCGCGAGGGTTCAGCCAGAAGACACTTGAGGCACTCCATCAGTTGGTTGTCGAGCAGGCTTTTGGCATCAAAGCGGCCCGTCGCTCAAACACGCCAGTAATGGGTCAGACTGGCTCGAGTGCGCGAGCGCGCCCGTACCTCGAGGAATCCCCTTGTCCACCGACCGAAGGCTTTCAACCATCGAGACCCTTCTCCACTTCATCCAGCGGGGGCGCCGGGGACGATCCACCCCCGCGCCTCTCTCCCTTATACGCTTTGCGCCAACCCACGGCTCTTTCGTCACCCGCGATTCACTCAGACGCTCTCGCTCGAAGTGTATACACACGTACGGGGTGTCTCGTATTAATCCGAACATATGAATTTCCAACTGATACACTCGTGGAGAAGTTTTATGGCTACTGTCGTATGAGTTTGACGGAGAGTACACTGCAGAAAAATTTTTGTAGAATGTACTAGATATTCATTTGCATATGTTCAAATAAATATTTAATTCGCTAAATGAAATAATTGTTTGTACAGATATCAATTGGACTAATATTTAGTCATAAACAATAATTCATTTTATCGAATTAAATATTTATTTAAACGTATGCGAATAATTATTTATAAATGTAAAATTCAATTAATTTTTTCTAATTTTCGATCAAGAGATTCCAAACAGTGCGATATCTCGCGAAGAGCTCACCCTGTAGGTGAGGGGCGCCCTATATACAAGCGCGTAACGTCGAGTCGGATTACGCTTCATCAAGCGAGCCCGCGAGACCCCGAACGACGAAACTTGCCACCGCGGCGTTCAATGAGGCGCCATCCACGACAACTACATACTTCGTTATACCAAAGCTCTAGATTGTGTCGTCGTCGTCGTCGTGCGAGATTTCGTTCCCAAATCAAGAAGCTCCTCCCGAATGATCGTTTTATTCGATTCTCCAGGTAGCATTGAAAAACTCCTGTAAGTGTTGAGGAGCGAGACGTTAAATTCTCCGCACTCTCTTGGATTTAATCTAATTCCGAGAGACAATGGGCCGGAGAACGCTCGAGCCGATGAATGAGAAGCGTCGGGGAGAGAGATAGAGGGGGCAGGGGAGCTGGCAGATTGGTCACAGTTGTTTAATTACGCGCTCGCCGTGGAGAGAAGTAGCGCAAACTGTCACAAAGGCGACGAAACGCTGTTCGAGAATGTGACCTTGACACGGCGGAGACCAGTTTTCGCGCTTATACTCGGCAACGGGGGCTTTCACGGGCCCGGAGACAATGCCGAGCACGCGAGGATGCTTTTCCATTGAATCTCGCACAAATGAATGGACGAGCTCTTTTTCATCCCCCTCATTGAGCCCAGAAGCTTGTTTCTCTCGAAACTGCGCCGACGCGTAATTCGTCCCTCTTTCGACGGCTCGCTTTGACTCCAATCGTATTCTCTCTCTTACGTCGATCCCTCTTCGTTGTCGTCTTTTCAGCATCGAGAATTCCTCCGCTCGAGACCCGCTGAAAACTTTTCTTTTTCTCGGTATCGATTATTCTCGATTCTGTATCTCAAAAATAACGAAAATAAAAGCGCATACTTTGCGAGAGTAATTTATATCTTTTAGATCCGATTTAGGATAGAACAAAAAATCGAATACGAATCCGTTAGTAAATTTCTAAGTTTGTGAACAAATTCAAAGAGAATAGCGAGAGTGACTTTCTTTCTGAGCATTTTGCTCATTTGTTTTCATTTTACACCTTCGAGTATCAAGATAACGAAATTCCGATTGGCTGGTCGAGAGAATTCGTTTACCGTAGTCGATTTTTCGAGGAGTAGCTCTCTCTATCCGTCTAGGTGCTATCTTTAGTCCAGCGTTTATTCTCCAAGTGGCATTGACATTCGAAACGTGAATGGACGGACGCAAATCAATTTACCCTCAGTCAGTAAATCGCGCGAGATACGCTCGGACCGGTCATTCATTCGATAAATTTGGAATACTGGAAACGACGCGAGTCGTCGGGACAGTATTCCAGATCCACTCTCTCGCGCGAAAATCTTTGGGTCTGATCGAATTTTCCGAAGGAAAACGGTTCCTATTCTTACCTTCATAAAGCCCCGCGCTGCTCCGCGCAAAGTTTCTACCGACCCACTTGTCTATATATTCCATCCCGTTCGCTCCGCGTAGAACCGATAGCACTCCGCGTTTGAGTTGGAACGAATGGCCATCTCTGTGCTCGGTTCGATATGGGTGCGAGAGTATTTGCCTGAAGACTCGTAAACGCGATGCCCTCGGTGCGAATATCGAATAATTACAAGTTCTTTGGTGGAGCAAACGCGTTCGAAAAACACTCGGTTCCTAGCATCCTATTCTCCTGAATCAAATCAGGTTAAATCAGTAGTGTAAATTTGTACACTGAAAATAAAATTTATTTGAAAATATAGAAATAAAGATTTTGAAATGAATTATTACGTAGAATAAATAAATGTTGTTTGGAATAAAATTGACATTTTCAACTCAAACAAATATTTTATCCAACAATTGAAATAATTATTTGAACGTATGCAAATAATCAGTGTAGTTCAAATATAACTAGTTTTACTGAAATATTTATCGAGTTTTTTTGAATGGGTCCGATTCGAATCAGTCTAACATATTAATGCATTTGTGCTAAGAATCAGTGTATTCCATTTGGTTCAATTTTGAAAAAGTAATACGCGAAATCAAATCAACCGGGAATGTTCACGTTTCGGTTCTCGTCGAGTAACAATCGGATAAACGAGAACTCAAATGGATGAAGTTGGTAAATGAATTTTTTCTCGCTCCTACCGACTCTCGGCAAACTTGGTAAAAACGAGCGGCAATGGAGCACACACGCGGACGCGTGAGACAAAAGGAAAATTTTTGAATCATTTCGTGCAAATTTGCTTAATTATTTTGGCGAGGGGATGGGCCGTTTAACCGCTCGAGTGGGCCCGAAAACGCGCGCGCACGTTTCCCGCGTAATTGTAGTGGTCGTTTGCAGTTGAATGACCCTCAGTCGCGCGTTGCAATTGTCTACGCGGCGAGCTACGAGTGCCTCTTACTTCCGGAGCTTGGTGTTAAAAGGTTCCTCCATCTCTTACCCTCTCTCTCTCTCTCTCTCTCTCTCTCTCTCTCTCTTGTGGTTGCACGAGTTTTTAACTGCGAGTTTAATTGCTTCGCATACGCGGTCAAAACTCAGACGATGAACCGCTTTCTGGTCGAGCTCACTCACCAGGGAAAAATTGTTATATCACACGTCAAGTGTTTGTACGAAAAAAAAAAGTATTAGAAAATTTGTCTACATTCGTGAAAATTGCGATTAAAATCAATTTAACAGTAAAATAGTACCAAAAAAATAGCTGTTTCAAAAACCGTATAAATTTTTCAAAGATTTATAAGAAATATTCTCTTTCTCGCAGCATCAAAATAACACCGCATGTCTTGCGAGAGTCGAATTGGTTTATTTCCAATTCCAATCGTCGATAATGCAGCCGGCGTCGCCAAGTCGGACCGCGCATTCGAAAGTCGAAATCGCACCGGTACGGCGAGGGGGTGTACGAGTGGATGAAGGCGAGTCCCATTTCGAATCGAGGCATTCACATTCGGGCTTTCCCGTCATCTCGAGTTTCCAGTCCCGCCGCCCCTAACCATCTAGCCCGTCCGGTGTGATTTAACGGGCGAGCTCGCGCGCTGCTCGTGACCCAAACTCACCCCCGAGCGACCCCCCCC
>NCVS01001459.1:171933-189423 GCA_003055095.1 Goniozus legneri
TGTTGAATCGGGGTGAATGGGGTGGTTAGGGCATCCAGAGTGCGCGCCCCGTTACGATTTCTGGCACAATGCGCCATTCTACGCGCGGATAGATATATGACTTTAATTCCACACCCACTGGTCGTGTGCCTGTCAACTATATTAACCCTTGTGTGTGCGTACAGAATTCAACTTCCCCTCTGTTTCAACCCCCTTGGCTCACAACCGAGTGTACGTACAATACACCACGCCTACAATAATATATATATATATACATATACTCGCGCGTGCGTGTGTAATATATGTATATATAGAATGTGTATTAATATGTAGATGCCTATATTGTGGCATTCGGTGTTTACTCGACGCTGCGCGATTACATTACGCGCGATGAAATTCTTGAACGCGGTCAGCCGTGTACGAAGCCACCCCTCTATTTGATAAATCGATGTTCCTCACTCTCGCTCGCTCTCGCGTTACACCGACTGCAAGATTTCTCCTCGGTAATAGTAATGGAAAAATGAAAAAGAAAACCACTCCATCCGGGTTGGATTTTTATTAAATTCTATTTCGAAATTTTTCAATCTTCATTGATTCGCTACTCTTATCGCGGATTTTTTTCTTCTCCTCTTTCGTCTTTCCGCGTCCTTGGAATTTGAAGCATTTTTCTAATACTCGCGTATAACTATTTACTTGGTACGCGAGTGGATTCATATTATGTCGGTGCGGGAGGATCTCGCTCGTGTAACGGGAGTACCGTCTTCGAGACATAATAACCGTCAGCTTGGCGCGACATGGCTGGTGTTCGTTATTGAAACAAGTCATTCCTTGGAATAAAAACGATAGCCCGTGAATGTCTCTCAAACTCGATATAATCTCAATTTTTTTTCATTTTTATTTTTATTACAGAGAATATGTATTTTATCATTTCTTTTTTTCGTATCGTCGATATTTTTTTTTCTCTCTGCGCCAGCGGCAGTTGCGCATGAATGTCGGGTACCTGGAAAATCGAAATACGCCACATTTTCGATATGAAATATCCGTTCTTTCATATAACTGTCCCGGAGTTAACTCGAAAAATCGATCACATTTTTGGTATACGACGACGATATTTCATCCCTATACGTCGAACGCAACGGAAATTTCACGAGCGGGGAAAATAATTTTTCCTCGCGCTCGGCGATTCGTTAATTTCTATTCCATTTCGAGATCCCGACTGAAATTTCAGCGCGATTGCGCTCGCCGTTAGACAAGATTTTTACCGTCGCGGTAGGAAATTCCGAAACCATTAATAACGTACGGGGGAGTCGTCAACTGGAGCGTATTGTCGATAACGATGAATCGACGTTCGCCTTTAAAATCGGTCGAATATTTTCCCCGCGGGCACTTGTGAGCCTTCAGCAGTCTCTTTCGAGGGTGATTATGCTCTAGTGACAGCAAAGTGGCGGGTAAAGCACAAGAGGGGCGGGCCCCTCTTCTTTACGGGGGTGAGGCCGGAGCGGGAATGTGGACCGAGACGCGGCAGAATGTTGGTCGGGCGGTACACGAGAGAAGACACTCGAGTACGAGCGGAGAGGGAGAGAGAGAGAGACGAGACAGAGACTACCTCTGCACTTTGCCCAAGGTGAAATTCGGAATTTCCAGAGCGTGGCGAAATTTCTTATACGCTCTAATCTCTCGATAGTAAAAAACAAGGTTTGCAAAAAAAATACGATTCTTTAAATCTCGAGCAAGTTAATAACAATAGCGTTAGAAAATTGTAAATTCTTTAATATGCGGAATTAAAAATATTTCGTCGGTCTACAAAATTCTTTCCTCGGCGTATAAAATATTACTCGCAGAGTGGAAATCGCAGTCTCGCCGATAAACCCATCCCACTCGGAGTATTCGCAGTACGTATGAACGACCCTAATGTATTCACGGATGGGCGAGGGTGGGTCGTAGAGGCGACTGTTATGCGGATGCGCGCCGTTGTGTCTACGGTCTCGAGAACGGTGAATACGCGTGCGTGCTCCTGCGACACGTGCCGCGCAAAATCCTGCGATTAACTCGGAAAATCACGTTTAGCCTGTACGTCTTTCGTTCGATAAAACGATAAAAATAGTACATTCGTCGATAGGCGTGTAAATTATTCACGAGAGACTTCTCGTAATAAACTGAATTTCCCTGTTACATTCAACATTGATAAATAACGATTATCCGTTGTCACTCGTGGGAATATCGACAAGCTTTCCTTCCTTCTCCTTGTCCTTGTTTTTCTGTTGAATATATTTTTTTTTTTTGAGAAATCAATAAAAGAATCAATAGCGTTGTTTCGGGAATTACATTTCTCTTTTCCATTTTATCACTTTCGATATAACGAGGCAGCGACACGACGAGGCGTTACGGTTCTCTCTCTCTCTCTCTCTCTCTCTCTCTCTCTCTCTCTTCCTCTCTTTTCCTCTCTCTCTGTGCTTTTTCCAAGTTTTTGTGTAACGAGAAACGCGCTGGATTCACTCACTCGCCCCGTCGCCAATAATCAAAAATATACTCGATTTTTCGGATTTTTCCGGCGTGTCCGGAGGTCAATCTCGATAATGGCGTATATATATATACTGTCTCTCTGTATTTCTCTCTCTCTCTCTCTCTCTCCCATCTCCCGTACGAACGCGGTACCTATTTATTGCCTGACGTTGCCACGGCCCCGGCCGCTCGTTCCAATCTGCTCTCCTGTTTCCCGCCACGTTCCTAATAGGCACTGATTCTTCGCGTCACTCGACGAGCGTAACGCTCTACCCCCCGGCCCTCCTTCTCCCTCTTCAGATTTTCCATTTCACACACGCACATACACAATGTAAGCGACAAAATTGGGCCCAAACTCTATCCCGACCTAACGAAATTGCGCTCGTTCATTCGATTTCTATCGACTTTATAACCGAAAAGTCGTAATTTTCGAACGCTTTCTTTGAATTTGTTTCCTCGCTACTCGGAGAATTACTAGTGGCGTCATACGTCAATATAGCAGCTATATCGGGACAATATACGTCCCGATTGAAACGCAGACGTCAAAGATCCAACCAAAACGTTATTTCGCTCTTATGTAGTGTGTTCGAGAAAGAATATTCTACACTGGAAAAAAATTTTGTTGAACCAATTAAATATGCAATCATACACTCCAAAAGGATATTTTGACAGTTTAATGAAATAATCGTTCAGTCTGACAAAATAATTGTTAAATTAATTGTTAAATTAATTAATTGCTAAATTAATTGTTAAATTTTTCACTCAAAAGATTTTTATTCCACTCAACAAAATATCCTCTTGACAGTAAATGATTGCTTATTCAATTGGTACAACATTTTTTTCTCAGTGTAAAAATAAGTGATTTAATATTGAAAAAAATATTCTCTTTATGTGCTTCTTCTTTGTATGAAAAGTGCAGTATTCGCTTAGTACCATTCCCAATATTCCTCGATGTATAAGAATACACGTAAAGATTATTCCGTAAGGAAAAATCTATTTCACGTACTCGCGTGTTGGAAGGAAGTAAATTAGTCGCGGGACTGATAATGGACGCGCGTACGTGCCGGCTCTTATAACAAGACCCGGTGTGGGCTCCGGGTTGGTTCTCGGTCTTTAGGAAATAGAAAATTCTTCAAGCGCAGTCGAGGATGAAACGTTTCCGCTTATGCGCCAGTTCTACGGATCCATATACACAGCAGAGAGGTGAGGTGGGGGAAGAGAGAGAGAGAGAGAGAGAGAGGATATTTTATATTTCACGAGCGTTCGGCCAATCATCCGAAAGTCTCCCCAGCTTCGAAGATTCGCGTCTGTACGCGGAATGTTAAAGGCGTACTAGGCCCGTGGAATATTAGCGACGTTCAGTTATTTTAAAATATGTATCTCGACTGCTTTCTATCTCGGAAAAATTCCCTCGACCGGTTCGAATCGACGAACCGGAGAGCTTTTTGTGTTTTAACAAACTTTTCATCTCTCTCCCGCTCGCTCGCCCACTTTTTCTCGCTAAAACGCATCGGACGTTATGAAAATGCGATTTGCCGATATCCAAAACGGGTCACGCCTCTTTCGATCAACTTTCCCGGCTCGCTTTTTTTCCTATATAGAGGGATATAGACGTCGGAGGCGGTCGCGATGTTTTATATTTCATTCCGAGATCGTCGGGGGTCGTTTTTTTTTTCATCCCCATCTGCCGATTTCACACGTGCACGCTCCTATTGACTAAATAATTTCGGATGAATCCGCGTCGTATGGAAAAAGAGCAAAATCGATGTCCATTCGTTACGAGTGAATAACTTTTTGGGATTGTTCTTGTAAATAAAAAAATATCGAATCATTATACGAAAATCTGTTTCGTTCGATATTCCTCTACGCGTTGTTGATATTCGACGTTAACGAAAAATATTTCGTTTTATCGACGGGAAAATTCGGCGAATCGAATAATTATACGAGTGAAAATAACGACTCTTGATGTTAATCTCCTTTGGTCGGAGTAACGAGCACTCTTTTTCCAGCTTGACGCGCTCGCGCGTGCGAGCGTTCGCTACCGGAGGAATAAAAAAATGCAACTCGGCAACTCGAGCTCACGAACGAATCCGATAGAGTGCTTGACTGTTTCGCGCGCGCGCGATTCTTTTTTCGTGGAAAACCTCTTTGATATCGCTAATGTCAGCGAGATTGAAATACGCGTTTTATCCGATAAAGAAAATAGCCATGGCGAATTTTACGCGACGATGTAATTTCCGTGAATAACACGCCGATTAGGCACGGATCTTCGTTTGCGAGAGAACGAGAAGGCTGCCGAGAAGAATGGGAAAAGAGATAAAAATATAATCGGAGACGGTGAACAAAGAGCGCGACGTATTCACTTTGACTAATTTGTCGAGCCCACTTCCCTGCGTTTTCTTCTATTCTGCAATATCGTTCCTTTGTAGATACCAGCATAGACAGCCGATTCAATGTATTTTTTATTTCCACAATGTCATATCGCGCTATTAAGCTCCAAATTGTGAATTCTTTTTTACAATATGTCGAATAAAATCGTTTAAAAAATCAACATCAATAGAAATTTAACCTAAACGATCATTAGCGTTTGAGAGTTAATGAAATATCATTCAGAAAAGAAATTCTATGAAAAGTATCTGAAATTCAAATATTTTACCAGCTAATTAATACGACTAAAAAAATTCTCAAACTGGCGATAATTTCAATACTTCCAGTTTGAGAAAGAACTTGTATCATTCATTCATCAAAATGAAAGCGAGAGAGAGGGAGGCAAAATGGAATACCCGTTGGTTGAATATTTCAAAACATCCTCAGTCGATAAATCGCGAGTAGGATCTCTCGGTGCACCAATTCGGTAGTTTCGCGCAACCGTACGCTACGCAATCCTGGATGGCCGAATAATTATGTGGCCGCGCTACGCGCCCGCCGGTGCCGTATATCACCGGAACCGTGCAAGAGCGAGAAATCGCGCTGGATGAGACATCCGAGTGGCGAAAAGGCACGCGCGTTTGATATCTTTCATCGCTAAACTAACAGAAGATAATAAAACGCTACGGATATTCGCGCTTTTAAAAATATCAATTTCGACCGAAAACATCCGTGACAGTGTAATCGAAAAATTTGTTAGATATCGGACGAATAGAGCCCGAAAATCCGTACGAAAAATAAAATAATATTGGACCAACCGAGTATTCATTTTTCATTTCTATAAAAATTCGCGTTGGTGTAATTTGCGCCGCTAATCTCAACATTCTACATTGAAAACTACTAAAATTCTTTTCAAGCGAGACTCACCGTTCGAATTGAATAAATTTTGTTTAACGTTTGAAAATTCTTAAATCGGGTTTCAGTTTCGAAAAGAAAATAGACAAACACGTGTGAATTAGATAGGAAAGTGATAGGAATTGTAATCTAATTCGATTAAAGTGGGAAAAAAACTTCTATTTTCATCCCAGCTGTAGAAGATCCCGCCAAGAATTGGTCCCGATGCTTCTGGATTTAGATAGGAATCGTTTGTTGGCGGATACCGCGTCTCATTGGTTGATTATATCGAAAGAAGTAGGAAAGTCAGAGAACTCCGATAAACCAGCTATCGCGGGACGTTTAAAGGGGACCTGTCGTAACGCGGAAATAGCGAGAGTCGCATGAATTATTCGAATTATTCATAATTGAAAGACAACTCGATCCGCTAAATCTTTATTTTATGTACATATAATAAAAATCCATTGCAAGCATAAATGGAGCTCGATTTAATTTTCCACCATACAAAAAACTTATCAAAATTTCAATAATTCTTCTAATAGCAAGAGAAAGATTTGAGGAAAAATATTTTTAATCAAATACGATTACTTTGAAGTATTCGCATTATTTTTTTACACATATTCGAAATACTACAGAATTTCTCGACTGATCTCGAAAACTATACATAAGGAGGTAAATAGATCTATGGAACGTCTCTGTCGGTTTCGGTCTAGATTAAGTGGACCCTCGAAGTAGCCGAAAGCTTCCTTAAAGTGATCTCGCGTGTAGCGATCTTAACGTAATAAGATTGCAGGTACAGTTTCTGGGCAATATTACGCTGCGGCAAGAGAGAGGAGAGACATCGTCGCCCTGTCCGCAAATCACAAAGGACTTGGCTCCGTTCGGGACAGCTTTACAACCGTAAACTTATCGCGACGATACGCCACACACTAGACGTTCATCTCCTCGAACTATATAATTAAACGTTGCCCGAACACCCACCACTCTCGCGGTGCTCGTCATCAAATTGCTTTTCGAAGGCCTCTCCCAAGTTATAACGCCGAAATAACCTTTGGCATATTTACTGCCGAGTTTCAACGGTCGAGAGGGCGTAAAAGCACTCGCTGTTCGCCCCCCCCCCCTCCGGCTGTACCTACATATAGAACACACACACACACACACACACGCACACAGAGAGATTGGCATAAAACTTTGCCATTCAATTACCAAGTTCCCTCGCGAGAAATTACGTTAGAAATAGTTATATTAATCGCAGGTGGAGAGCGATACTCGTAAAGCGAATTTTCCACCCGCGCCGCTTTTATTTTCTCCCGACAAATTCGAGCAACGGCGATTAATTCTCCCGTTCGATCTGCTTTCAGATTCAGATTTACGGGTTCAACGCGGAGCTATACCACAACATGAGCGAGGCCCAGCACAAGAGCCAGGGCCTCGTGGCTATATCGCTTATGGTCCAGGTGAGTTTTACAGCCAATGTTCGCTAATTAAGAGAGAGAGAGATAAAGAAGGTCCGACGTTAACCGCGAGTTCTTCTAATCGTCCCGGATCGTAATCCAGCCCCGAGCGAAATAGATTTCGATCGCTCTAGCCGGCTCGCGTCGTTACGTCTCTTTTACGAGCGTCGCGGCCTCGGTTCAATCAGGACGGCAGCTAAAATCGAATCCAATCTCGCGCACTTCCTAGCCGAAAACGCGCCGAGACCCTTACCTACCCTCACAGCCCCCTCCGTCCCCCCCACCCCGAAACTAGTGACTTAAGGCTTAATCAGTTCCGCGAAGCGCGTAAATTGACAATTATGTCGGCAGTTAAGATCCCCGCCACCTGCTCTACTCGACCTGGGTCTTGAGGGATGCCGGGGGTGGGTTAGGAGGGCCGACTGGGGCTGAGTCGCTCGCTCCGGCTCGACAGTTACGAAGACCTCCCCGTGAGTGGCCTATACATATATTCGAGATAATCAGATCTTCGCGCCCAAGGTTGAATAAAATTAACGCCACTTCGCGAACTACCACGATCTGTTTATGCCGCGGCAACTCTCCGCGTAGAATCCGATCCGAGTGGGCTCGTTCGATGCTTTGAGTACTCATTAGTTGGATCTTCTCGTTCTATAAGCTTAGAACGATTTCAGGACTGGTATGATATTAATTTACAGCGATGATGAATATAAAATTATAAATGACGTTTAATCCGCAAGATGAATTCATTTTGAACCATTTTAATCCGTATCGATATTTATACTCGATCGATACATCTCTATTTAAAAAACGTGTTGATTTTATTGCTTAATTGAATTCAACTGAATTCGAACAATAAGATGGGTAAACGCAAGTTATTCGGTATTTTCAAGCTGGCTTTCCTCTTGAAACTCGAAAATCAGGAATAATTCATGCAGCATCGATACAATCCACGATTTACCATCCGAATGAAGAATAATAATACTCGCTTTAACGCCGGTACAGGGAATTTTACCCTCATCGACCTCGATGCTTAATCTTCATTCCGAGTTTCGTGCGCACGTGTCTCGGTTATATTCAACCGGGGCTGGTGAGACGGCTCATTACGCTCGCACTCGAGGGGTTCCGGACCGCGTCCGAGCTTCTCCACCCCCTGTCCCCTTTGGCTCGCGTTCGATATTTAAACGGCTATAAAAAGATATTCCCCTTATCGGTTATGTCTCTCGGTATCTTTTCGCGTTAGCGACCGTTACTCGACTCGTAAGAAGCGTAACTGCGCCGTTCAACTTTCTTCCTATTTCTTCTCCTCTTCTTCCCTATTCCTCTCCTTTTCCCTCGCTCTCTTTCCCTCCCTAATGCGGAAAATAAGCTTCGATAATTGCACCCCGTCACGTGATGCTGGAACGTCCGGATCGGTCCTAATTATCCAGCCCTAATTCGTATTTGCAATTACTTAATAATTCCACGCAGACAACTCGCGGCACAAATTGTTCCATCGCGTGTGTAACGTTCGTCCCGGAGTGAAAACTTTCCGTAGTGAAAATTTAAAATATCCCGGCGTTTTCGTTACGAGTTAAGGCAGTTAACGGTCGGAGCGTTTCCTCGAGCTCGAGAGAAACTTCGCTGTCGATTATTTCACGGAGGCTCTTCCATAGTTTTCGCTCCGGTTACCGAAAATCGATACCGAAATTCCCGTCGAGATAACAAAAATTGGAAAATCGATTTCGAATTAACGGAAGGACGAATTTTGAGGGTCGCTAATGGGGAAGCCCCCCAGGGATCGATAAATCGATGGGATCGCGAGACGAGTCGCGTGATTAAAAGTGCTGGGGTCTAGCATTGAGCGGTCGAGCGGATGCATTCCGTTGGATGCTACTCTCGGGCTGTCTTTATGGCCCCGTCGCACGGTACGCTAACGTTTTTCGTGGCCGATTACGCCGATAAGTCGCTACGAGATATCGAGACTTCTCACATTTTCATCCTCGTGCTTCCGTGGCTCGATTAATTGAATAATCGTGGCTCGTACTCTCGACTCTTTGAAGTTGCAAATTAAAACTAAAATTGAGAGTTCGCGTATGAAAAAAAAATTTTTTTCCCGTTAAATTTAAAACAAATTTTATTTTAAAATTTGAATATGTTCTTTTCGATTCTGTTATTCGGGGAACAAACGATTTTACTCGTTATTCGTTCGACAAAAATTTTAACGAACATTTTTTTTTAATTTTACGCGTTCGTTTTTATCCTGTGAATAGGTATAAAATAACTTTTGAGGATTTATTTTTATCGGGAACCAAGCCCGACGTTGTAATTATAGTACAAAAATCAACCCCCAGAAGACAATGAAGGTACGAAGGGGTTGAGATTTCGAATAATCCCGAGGCGATGCGCTCGAGAACTTGCCAAGTTGTAACAGGTGCTCCATCTTCCGTGAGATAAAAGGGCCTGGTTGCCCTCGCGTTGACGAGCATAACTCAAACGGATCGTACCCACGAGTAAAACACGAGATTAGCCTCGCGCGAGTATGTATCGGTCAGCTTCCAAGTCCGAAACGCAAAATCGGCCCAATCTGCTTCTCGGAACTTTCCAAACTATTAGCCGGGACGGGTAAATATCGTCTGCAGTTTTTGCTGGAAAGCGATACGTCAGTAGTCGACTACTCTCATAAATTGAATTAGTAAGAACACGTTATTATCAGTGAAAAATACTTCCGTCGGTACATTATTGAAAAATAATGAAAAATCATTAAGAGAGCTATAATCTGATCGAGTCGTACTATTTACGACTCAAATATCGGTCCAAAATAGGTTCCTCGCTGACTGTTCGTAAATTAAATCAGCGAACCCGCCTGATTCCAGTAACGGTTTTCATGAAGAGCAAAAAATCGTAAAAGTGACTCTCACTTTCGATGCAGCTGCGTCTCGTCCATCCATGCATACACGAAAAACTAAACAGGACCAAATTACCAGCGCTGACTCGATACGTAGTCCGGTTCACCCTCTGGAATATGTATTTTTCGATACGATTTTCCGCCCAAAAATAACATTAACCCCGAAGCGCCTGGAAAAATATCGAAAATCAACATCGGGCGTTCCGCCGGAGCGAGCGGAATGTAAATAAATAACGAGCGGGGGTGCGGGAGGTTGGGATGAGTTTGAAGAAATCCAGATTTCGTCGCGAGCGTTTTAACGCTCGTCATTACCGGGCGAATAATCGCGAATTACGGTTCGGTTTAGGCGGACTCTCGCGCGACTCCTATCCTTTACGGTCGCCATTAATGGTTCCCCAATGTGGAACTTTCCCTCCGAAACGACTCTTTGCCTTTGCCTCTTTATGCGCTGCACTTAGCGGCACCGAACAACCAACCACCCTCACCCCTCTCTCTCTTTCTCTCTCTCTCTCTCTCTCTCTCTCGCCCCTCCTCCTCCTCCTTCGACGTTTCATGGGAAATCGATGAAAAACGAATTAGGAGCGACTCGAGAGGAGAGCGGGGAGGGGGATAGATAGAAAGAGGTAAGACGAAGTGGAAAGAGTCAGGCCGGTGACGAGGTAGGGACGAACGAAAATCAGCTCTCCGAGGCAAACGAAGCGCGAACGAGTTTGGGGTTAGTTTACGCGAATTTACTCTCCGTGTGTATGTATAGATCGCGTTTCTGTTTCAGCTGAGCGAGAAGATGAATCCGGAGCTGAGGATCATAACGAGCGTCTTCAGTAAGGTTATCCATAGAGGTGAGTCTTTTCGATTCGTCTAATTTTAGAATTATGCTTCCTTTTACACGAATTTTTATTTTTACGATCTCGAATGTTGACTTGTGATTTTCGAAACTGGAAATTCGAACAATTAGATGATTTTATGGTAGCAATTTTCTATAGCTTTTTTTTAGCAGAATTCTCCTATTTTCGAATAAACTGCGGTAATCTCGTTAGACCGATTAATTTTCCAATTTTGTCAAATGCACCGATTGGTACGTTAATACACACGATTATCGTTCCTCCTGTCTGCCTCGCTTTCCGAGAGCCAGAACGCGACGAACGACTACGGCGAGTAAAATATGGATAGGGACTGAATGAGGGCAGTAGCCGTGTTAGACGGTTGGCCGATGTCGACTGGACGGTGACATCGATGCTCAACGCTACGATTCCCAGGCTGAAAAGTGTAGAGGAGGAAAATTCGAGATAGGGATTTGAGGAGGAAAGAAAAGGGAAGAAGGAGGCTGGGCATAAAGACGAACACGAGAACACTGAAGTGAAAAGCCAGTGGGTCTTCTGCAATTAGTGATGTTACCGCGAAAAGTGTAGCCAGAGGGGGGCGAGGAGGGTAGGAGCCCGGAAAGAAGCAGGAGAATGGAAAAATCCCTTCCTAACGGGCACGGGGTCGCGGCTCTCGCGTTACGATGAATACGCGGGCTTCACGCACCAGAAATCTCTCACTGGGCTGGCTATACCTCGGGTTCTTCAACGTCTGACTGCGGAAAGTGCACGGCCCCGGGGTAATCTCGAGATAATAAATAAAATGCCGGCGCGGCCGGTGAAAAAGGAATGCCGAGACGACGTGACGGTGTTGGTGTTGGTTCGTTGGAGAGATGTGACCGGAGGAGTAAAAGAAAGTTTATGAAAGGGGAGAAGGAGAGGGGGAGAAAAATGTCTCTCTTAAGATAACGAGTCACTTCGCCATAGCAAATATCCGTGCCAGAGTAACTCTCTCTCTCTCTCTCTCTCTCTCTCTCTCGTACTTTTTGACTCACACTATTATTCCCACTTTTTATTTATCGCAATTGTTACGTGTTTTCTCTTCTCTCTCACTCGCACATTTAATTCGATAACAAATCGCAGGATTCGCCAAAAGGATCCTGAAACTTATTAATTTTGAATTAGCCGAATCGTCCCAGCGGTTGATTGTTAAACACGAGAAGGAACGAGTAGGATAAGACGAACCTTATTACGAATCCGTTCTCACCAAAACTACTTTTTCAAATCAAAGGATGAATCATGGAACCAGCTAGAATGTGCCTTCTCTTCCTCTCTCTTTCTAATACCGTCTACAAATGTCCTCTTTATTCCAACGGAGCGATGTTCCGCACGTAACGACAAAGGAACCGCTCTCGATTCTCCGTTGAATCTCCTTTAGCATAAAACCCCATCTAATCGGAATTTCATCAGGCGAGCCAAAAGCGAGAATCCAGAAAAGGCATTCGGAAAAATTAACGTGATATTTGGTGCTCGAGTTAAATGCTTCGATCCGATCGAGCCGGGGCTTTTCTTTTTTTTCCGAATATCGGAAATGCAGTCAAAGGGGCGTAGAGCGGAGGCCTTACCGCCGTGACGAGGAATCGATTCGAGCGTTATCGTTGGTGCGCCGGAATTCACGAGATGCGTGCCACCTCTCGTGTATTACAATCGATAAACCTCGAGTACCCGCGTGTATGGCGCATAAATCAGAAGACAATGGACGCACCTTGCCGCGTGAATTCGAGTATTCCCATTGTCGCGTTCGGCTCGTCTCGCGAGCTTCGTAATTATCGCTGGATGAAACTGCGACTCGTTTCTCAAGACGTCGAGGACGACGGAGGGGAGGGCGAGGAGTTGAGGGGGAGTGAAAAGAAAGTGAAAAAGGGGGAAGACCGGGGGTGGGCCAAGACTGCGAAAATTTATTTCACCTAGCGCCGAGAGATAATAGAGCGCTTCCCGTGGAGTTCGGAATTCGCGTGATCTATGACGATCCTCTTTTTCTTACCCGCCGTAATTTTGGATCTATTTTCAGACTAATAACGAATTCTCCGTACAAAATAAAATATTGCCGATTTTACGCCGTTCGACGTGCATCTATTATTTCGCTCGCGACGTAAATTTTAACGGAACGTATTTTTTAAAAAAATCTATGCAAAACGATCAAGTTCGCGCTTGTTATTATTTTTTAAGGATCGAAAAATCAAAAAATGCCGTGACTCGTTCCGCTCGAGCCTCCTTAAACAGCCCCATTTTAGCTTTCCGTGTCTCATGTTCGATCGGTATCAGGTGTTTTTAACCCTCTAACGTGATAACCGAGAACTTTGCCTCCGGGATATTTTTCCACCCTCCCTTTTGTTCTCTGATGTCGTGACAATGCTATAAAAAAGCCAAAAATATAGAGGAACGTAGAAAGGTACACACACCCTGAAGGTGAATCGTCGCGTGGTAGGTAGAGATGTGAAATTGTTGGCTGACGGAGGAATAAAGTCGTTTGCGTTTAGCTCGTGGTACAACGGGGCGTTTTGAAAGCGAGCCTGGGCAGAGAAAGAGCAAAGAAGACAAGCCGAGAGAGGGAGAGAGAGAGAGAGAGAGAGAGAACTGTTTTCCACCATCTCCAGGGAGAACAACGCGTCTTGGCAAACACGCTGGCCGTTTCCTGGGGCGCGAGAGCGAAAGCTGCTCCGGTACAAGCGAGAGGGACGGAGGGCGAGAGAGATGGAGAGAAGGAGAGAGCGAGAAGAACAGACAGTGGGACTCGCTCGTGTTTACGTTACGCGCACTTGTCAGGGGATAAAATGTCTATTCTCTTCTCGCTAAAGCAGATTACCAGCCGAACCACTTCAACGGCGCAATCCGATTGCTATGTAGCTGAAAAAAAGAGAGCAGCCAGAGGGAGCGAGAGAATCTTACGCAGGATCGATGGATTTCTAAACTGAGGAGAAAGAGAGAGAAAGAGAGAGGTGAGATAAGAAATATCTCATTGACCTCGTTAACAGATTTCATCCTCTGCCCAGTGAGCAAAGTCCCGTGAATACCGAGCAGTTTGCGGATTACGTCTTAAAGTCATCGGAATTATTCATGTAGCCCTTACCTACTTAACCGGAATATGCATCTTTTTTTTTCCAGCGCCATTCTCCTTTCTCGATTACAACGTCAGTTGCGGAAAAAGACAAGTAGAGAGAATGGTATATATCTTGAAATAAAATTAGGTAGAATTTTCTTCGGTTTGAAGGAAGAAAGAGAGTGCCTGATTATAATATGTTTGTTCAGCTTCCTCGTTTCGGAATATCAGAAAGTACGGAATAATAAATAAATAAAGCAACAAAGAACAACTCATTGCGAGCAGTTGGAAAATTATTGTATATTTTTGTACGAAGAAAATAACATTTATCTTTCGATATCTACGCTCGCGAAAAAATGAAAAAGTACATCGTAGCCGAAATTTCACTCGCTTCTTCCAACTCATAAAACACACAGTCATTTCGGGACATTTACGGCCTGACTTTTCGGTTCAATACTTCCGAGTCCATATGCGAAATTTTTGGAACGACAATATCAAAGTACCGCGAAAAATACTTCGACGATAGGAACGCAATTTCGAACGACCCCTCTCGTTCCATAACGATCCTCGAAATTTCGCCCACGAGTGGAAAATTCTCCAAAGAGATGCGTCTCGGAGGCTCCGGAGGAAGAATCGCACTTTTGTCAATGCGAGGGCGGAAAACTTTATAAAACGCCTCACCCTATTTTCTCTCGCGGAGGGAATGTATCACGAGCGCGAAACGCACAATGCACCGAGCGTTTCATGGAATTTTCGTCAGCGGAGAGGGGAGGGGTGGGGGTTATCGCGAGAACGGAGAAGGAGAACGGGGGTCTCGAGAGAAGCTGGGGGAGGTTGTTCGTCGAATATTCGCAATAAACGGCCTCCCGTGTATATATAAATGCCCTAAACGGGAAAGATGAATACGTACGGTGCAATAGAGAGAGATATGGCGAGAAACAGCCACGGCGAATGCCTAAGTGCTTCGCGAAATGTAGATAATAGACGAAATATTTGCGAGGTATGCGCGGTATTAAACCAACACTCCTCCCCCTCTCCCTTTCTCGCCCTTCCATGTCCAAAATTGTACTTTATAGCCGACGACTGTGGAACGCCACGCGTCCACTCTCCTGTTTTGTCTGTCTGTCTGTCTGTCTCTCTCTCTCTCTCTCTCTCTCTCTCTCTCTCTTGCTCTCTTTATCTTTCTTTCTCTTCCTCTCTCCGAACAAAACCCAATCGGAGAAATTGCGGTTTAATTGCTCCTCAAGATAGATGAAATCTTCATTTCACTTATACACTTCGATTTATAAATTCACTCGGAATAAATTTTTTAAAGTAGCTTCTAATTTTTATTTTTTGTGTCGATATTTAAATATCAAAATCTGCACTATTTTTCTGCCATAATTTTCATCGAAGTCTACTTTTCGGCTAAATGTAATATCAAATATCGTACGAGAGAATACGAGTAGGCGAGTGGCTGCTGATTCCCGAAATTGTCGGTGGCCTTGACTTTTTGTCGTCCAATTTATTAACCGAGCAGGATAAGGGTAGCATTCGCGATACGGGGCACGTTCGGCTCGTCGACTCTCGCTCATATTCTCTCTCTCTCTCTCTCTCTCTCTCTCTCTCTCTCTCTCTCTCCGCTATTTTTTGTTCCTCCTCTTTTTGTACAGCACGACCTCGTTTGGAAAACTCGGCGACTCCTATAATGTCAACTGTAACGCTTCGAGAAAATATCAAGGAGCTCGTATTCTCCGTTCTCGGCGACAATAAACCACCCCCTTAATGACACCGTGAGACAATACCGACGACCGACGGTATTTCACCCACGGCGAGAAAATTATATACGGCAATTAACGATAACGCGTTATATAATTATGATAATACCGGTAATACAGAGGAGTGAGAGGGGGAGGGGGGCTCGACTAATAATAATTAATATACACAAGCTCGCGTGTTATAATTTGTAGCCCAAACGAGGACACGCGAGAAGAGCCAGGAGGGGCAGAGGAGGGGTCGTTGTAAAATTAATAACGCGATCGTGCGTGATTGGAGTTGATCGTCGGGAGAGTGAAAGGGCGGAGAGGGTGGAATGAGGAGGGAGGGGCGCATTGACGGACCGAATCTCGCGAGAATGCACTATCGATACGCGCCGTTACCGCGCCGACACTTTCGTTATTGAACGTAAATCAATTTCTGCCTGGGCGTCGATTACTATCTAACTATATCGAAATCACTTAGGGCGCACGCGCTTCCTCCAGTCAATTATTCGATATCGCCAGGACGGAATTTCACGTCGGTAACGTACATTGACGCGTAATAACGATGGGAGCCTCGGGATTATAATGCGTTGTGCGAGGATCGATTGTGGTACCTCGATACACGTTTTGTTCGATCGGAGACTCGATAATCAAATCATATCGAGAGGTAGTAATTTGCGATTTATAAACATCGTTGTGATATTTTTATTCCGGAGAAATTCATTTTTCGAATCGGCTATTCGTTTTATTCGATTAATTAATTAACGCATCGAATGCCATGCTCAATTGATTACGTTGGTCATTGGTGACCCTCATGGGGAGTTAACGTGTTAAATATCAATTAACTGATCGTGTTGTTTTAAATAGCAACAACGCGTGGGTCTGTATCGACTTTCTCGTTCAGTCTAATTTTTACCCATGCAAAAATAACCGTTCGGTGATGTGAATAACGGTATCAAAACTTGGCCATTTTTTTCGCCCTTGAAATGATGAATATTTACACAGAGGTGAATCAGTTTGAAAAGACCGAGCGGAATAATACGTTCTCGATGTTGGAGAGTCTATTGAGGCTCGAAAACACGCGTGCTCCCTCTCTCTTTCTCTCTTCTTTTTTATATCGAGCGATTTACGGTCCTCGAATTCTCGAATAATGTTCCGGGGCATTTAAGAGTCGAGTAAAAGTCACGGCTCGTTTCCGTCAAGATTAACCGCCTCCCAGCTCATGCACTTTCCCGTTTTCCGGTGGGTATGTAAGTGTATTAAATTAAGCGACGAATTACAGATAGCGCAATGGAGCTCTCTCCTTCGGGGCGAAAGAGACAAAGCATAGTTATAAATTTCGCGTTACGATTCGTTGAGGAGCGAGAGGTAAAATATCCCTTCCCGAGTTTTTAATTAAATACGTTAATTGATCGAGAACATCGAACCAATAATATGCTTTTAATATGACGTATCGACCCACCCTTGAATTGAATTAACCGGGGTTGTTGAAATTCTGTACACCGTTTCTATATATTTTTGCGAAGCGAAATTCATTCTGGACGTCAAACTTATCAACCTCGACAATTTGTATTTAAATTCTTATTAACGAGATTCCTCCCCATTTTATGCTTATTCTCATTCATTTACTTGTAAACGTTCAATAATATGTAACAACGTAATAAATTTCGTGAATTTTTTTAAACGAAGATCCCGAGTCGAAATTTTAATCTTAACTTAAAACCTGTAAGACTCGAAGACTTATAGGGTTTAAATGGTGTTAAGTTTATAT
>NCVS01001463.1:14815-31223 GCA_003055095.1 Goniozus legneri
GGGGGGGGGGAGTGAAAAGTGGCGCTCGGTCAACGGTGAACGTGGACGGAATTGGGGTAAAAGAAAAGACACCGGTTTACTGAAAGTCGACGATGACGTGCCGCTTAGGAAGCCCATTTTCTTTCATTCGAAACCCGATTCCGGTTGCGTCTTGAGAGGAGCGAGCGAGAGATAGGGACGGCCCGGGAGGGGTGAAAAAACACGAGAGACAGAGAAAGTGGGCGGTAGGAGGGAGAGAAAAAAAAAACGAGGTCAGCTTTGACCCTTTAACGTACACCGGGACGGATGCTTTTTCAGGAGAAACGATTGCGACTCAAGGCTTTTCTTTTTCTCCATACCATTTATATATCCCAGATAATTACTAACGGAAGTATCTCGTTGAAAGGAATCGCAGACTCACCGTACTACGTTTCCTTCCCTTTTATTATTTATTCGGGAACTCAGTTGTGCGCCAAAACTAGTTAATCCTTCATTGCATAATTTCTTCTCGGGTAAGATCGATCGTAGAAACTTGTAATCATCGAAAGGAAAATAAGTAATTCATTAATTCGTTTGTCACAACTAGAGGGATATGAGGTATAACCAGATCGTTATTCGTGTATTTTTTCCCGCTTAATTTGAGATATTAACAAATTGAATTTTCGGTAATTAGTGTAGTTTTTTTTACAAATTGCGATAAACTCCAGATTGTAACGGAAGCGATCGATAAACCGACCGCAAAGAGTTCGGGAGAACGAACATAAATCGTAACGTAAAAGTAGACTGAACTCGTTTGTATGTTACCACACGAGCACCGGAAGAGAATCGTTAGGAAATCGTTCGAGATCGGCCTCGGCGAAATCTCGCGGATCTAATCCGGGCATTCTCGGCTGACAAGTCGGATGAATATGCAATCCCTGATAAAAAATTTAATTGCTCGCGCGTCGAGAAGAATATTGAAAAATCTTTTGATTCTCGACGACTTTCCCGACTCATGAATAATTCATTCGAACGCGTGGAGCAGTCGGCGGTTTTGTTTCCGACAGTTGGGAGCCGCGGGCCCGTCTACATAAAACAAATTCGTTGTTTGGGAATGCATTGAAGGGGCGATGCCGGAGTTTGCGTTGCGTGCGGTCGTTTATACAAAATAAATACGCGAAGCCTCCTGGAATCCGTCATTGGCCCCCTTTTCTCTCTCACACACTTTTCGCGTACTCGCCGAGGACGTTTATTTCCAGGCGTCCGATATTAAATTCACCGGGCACCGAGATAGTCGGGGCCAATGCATACGTAAAGCCCGGGAATCTCGTCTGTCCCCGGTGATTTTTCTTCTGCAGTTCGATTTTCGACCTCTCGCGCGCGCGCGATCCGCCCGCCGAATCGAATTTTCCGCTATTGGCTTACCTCGTGGTTTTTTTTTCCACCTCTATGTAAATTTTTCAAATACGTTCGCGAATTTGTAACGAATATTCGTCGCGAGATTTCTTCCTTCTGGAGGAACGCGTCGGGATTGAGTATGCCGGTTTTTCCTCTCTCGGAATTTCCCTGCGCCCATTTTTCCTTTTTTCATGAGCTTATCGGTCACAATGTCGCGCTCTACGTGGTGTATTATGGCCGTAAAACCGCGAGGGTAGTGGATATTGCACGCGGCGTCGTTCGGTCACCCTCCGACCCTCCCAACTCATCTTGGAGCGTTATTTATAAGCTTCACCGGGGATAACGGCGAGCCCAGGACTCGCGTCGATTTTACACACCCCGACGTCATTAAACGCAAAATTTATGCACTCCGAGGACATTTTGTTCACCGCCATTAAATCTCTCCGAGTTTATTTATTCTCCCTCTCATTTTTTTTTCTCGTACTACGTTCGTACGAAGTCATTACGAAATTAATCACCGATGGCGAAGCATTCTGTAACGAAAAATATTATTTCGCAACAAATGCGAAATAAAGTTAAAACATCTGTAACAGAAAATTTTCAATCGAATTTTTTCCCTCGCCCGAGTGCGCTTTATAATGAAATTTTCCTCGAAACGTCCTTGTGTTCTCATAAAATTTTTTCCTTTATAGAACGCAACCTTTTCCGATAATCCTATTCGCGTCACACACGGGTTGTATTTTCCCTCTTTGTGTATCGTTATGTTACATGCAAGTGCGATTTTTCTCGCAGCCATTCGCCAATCGGGAGGGGAGAGAGGGACGACGAGGAGTATCGTTGGCTCGAAATCGAGCGAGCGAGCTAGAAAGCATTGAACCGGGCAAAGAAAATAACGAGTTGAAGGGATCCTTTATTGAGCCGATATCCTCGCCCCGGTTCACTCTTATTTCTACGCCCACCGAGGAATACGGCCCCCCGGAAGAGGGGGCGTGACGATGATACGATAAGGCCAAGTTTAATCTCGCATGCTCCCTTCTCTCTCTCTCTCTCTCTCTCAGCCTCTGATACACGCTCACCTCTCTCTCCAGTCTATTTCCTCGAGGTCAACGGGGGAAAATCGTCCTCGATGCCCGGAAGCGTTCCTGGGAAAACTCGTCCTTACAGCGTCGATAAAATTTTCCGCGCCCGCTCCACTTTTCTGTTTACGCTGACGAAATGGGGAGGCTGGAAAATCTAGCGTACTATGTACAAACTGAGCGAACCGGATCACAACTCGGATATCGCTGAATGGAGAATCATGAAAATTTAACAGTTCTGAATTTTTTTATGCTGTCAGGTGAAAAAAAAGTTTTTGAAACTAGAGACAATTTTAAATAGTCGAGATAACTTGGAGCAATCGAGACACTGCATTGTATATTACATCGTTCGTAATACGTTGCATAAACGGCTGTACGTGAGTCGCAATCGAGCCACCGCGGTGTATAAATATTACGTGCCCGATTTGACTTTGATACGCGAAGGACAGCCCGCAAATATGACAAACGTGTGTAGCGCATTTATATACGTACACGATACTCGTATAAACGTACGTGTGCTCCGATATATGCATTGTGAGTAGGATCTATTGACTCACGTACGGATGCTTACGAGCCCCGCGATCCCGAATAAACCCGTCAATCACCGACCGTAGAGATACGCGTTTTTACCTTGACGAAGTGCATGGAAACATAAAGTAGAAAAAAAAAGAAGAAACTCGGCGAGAATCCGGGTCAAAAATGTTCGGAGGACTCGAGAGATTTCAATTCTAGATAGCCGCGGTATCTATCGGGCCCTACATCGAATAGGTTGTAAATCCGCGAGAGTGTTTAACACGTCCTGTATCGATTATTCGAAGCTAGACGGGAAGCTAAGATGCACCCTCGGAAAATCACTCGGGCGTATACCATCCCTTATATGAGAAAAGCACACCGAAGTGGGGTTTTTGTATCGAGCCATCTTTACTACTACTCAATGGATGCACGGGCGCGTTCCATCCACCTTTTCTCGGCTCCGTGAGAGAGCAACGTATCGACGAGTGGGATCTACCGAAAGTCTCTCCTTTCTCCAGAAAATATACACTCGCCTTTGCCAGCCCCGTCAAGAGACGCGTCCCCCTCTCTCCCTCTCTCGTCCTCCGGGACGGAGCTCGCTTCGAGAACTTCCAGCCGACGATAGGATAGAGTAGGAGAGAATATTCACGGATTTTCTTACTTATTCAGCCAGTTAGCGCGCGCAGCGAGGATCTTTTCACCTCGCCAAGGAAAAACACGTTTTGAGAAAATTTAATCGCTCATCGGTGCTTCTCTGGGTCATTTTTTCCGAAACTCTCACGCGGATGAAATTACGAAAGTACGAAACAAGCGATAAGGGGGTGATGATCGCTATTGAACTCGAAGTAATTTTGCGTAAGCTGAGTTGAATCGAAAGATCTTTGAAATTATTAAATACGACGTTCTCTGCCTTCGAAACGCATTTTGATCACACTTTCTCAGAATTTCACGTGAACGTCAAAGTCGCGTAATTTGCACCAGAATCTTAATGGAATAGAGCGAAATACCAATGCTGTGTATTCTCGGGTAAAACCGAGCCGGGTCGAGATGTTAATCCTGTTTTTCTTGCACCGCGAGTCTTAAACGCGAAAGTTTGTCTACCACGGTAGGGCGAGAACGAGTCTCTCGCGTACGATCTCGGGACCGCAAAACTGTGCTACGTAATATAGTATATACATATCTGTATATATATATATACACACGCTTTGGCACGTAAATGTTGCTACCGAATGTAGCGTGTATGTTATGGAGGACGACGTGTACACGACGAGGTTCGTGTACCGCCTGAGGCGCTATATATATATATATATATATATATATAGCGTCCCTGGGTCAGCCCTGGGACGTGTCTCGCTCGTCAAACGTCGTTGCTCGTCTCGTGTTTTCCGACTGCCTGCCTTCCTTTATCCGTGCACCTTTATCGCTCGCAAATTCGAAAAAAAAGCGTATTGGGTCATTTTGTAGGAAATTTGTTTCGAGGCGATAAACCTGCGCGGTATCGAACACCGTCGTTCCTGTTTTCATGATTCTTCGATATCGAGTATTGATTCTCTGTGATTAAAATTACTATAGCGGGCCGTAAAAATGTTATCGAAATGTCGGTAATAACTGTTTGCTGTATCGGTAATAATGATGAATAATAACTCCGGAGTGTCCACTTTGAATTTAGTTTTATTATTATCGATGCAATCTATAAAGCAATTTATGTTTGTTTGTTTGTTTGAATAACAAACGCGATAAATGTCCTCATTTTCTCTTATCTCAATCATTATTTGTGGACCTTGCGAATTGTTATTTATCATATTCGATTAAAAAGCTTTCAAATGAAAATCACATAAAATATACACAAAAAGTATTTTATACACTGAGAAAAAATTTTGACGAAACGAACTAAATCTAAAAAAGATATCGACAACTTTCGAATCAAAGAAAACATCGCTCTGCAAACTCAACCTAGTTGTTTCCAAAAAATTTTTTCTCAGTGTATTCGACTGGACGCCAAAGTAGAACGGCAGCGACACGAAAATTGAAGACGCCGAATTTATTTGCGTTGCAGGATCGCGAGTTCGTGGAAATGGACGTGCCGTTCAACGGCGCGCCGAAGAGGCCGGGCTCGCCGTCGCCGCTGACCTCGCCGGCGCACAGCACCGCCTCGCGCGGCGGACTCCTGCACTCCTGCTGCGGGCGTTGCTATCCACAGCGTTACCAGGTACGCGGTCAGCGTATACTCGCCTCGACCACCTCGATAAGCGAGGTACCGACTGCTACCGTCGGCTCGCACCAGACCCAACACACGCCGTTGCGGACCTCGCGCTGCCCCGACGACACCGACGACGAGGATCCGGTGATGCAGGTGCCGAACGTCGCCTTCAACGTGCCCGGCGAGCATCCGGATCCACGTCGTCACGCGACCTCCGCGTCCTCGAGTCCGTACAACGAGACCCGGGTGTGAGTGGTCCTCCAGGCTCGGGCTTTCCTCCCCTCCTTTCTCTGTTCGCTCCTCGATTTCCGGTTACGTACCAGCGTGTGTCGTTTACACACCGAAATCCGCGGAAGTAACCTATTCTATGTATCTGAAGTTTCCATCGTTGGAGTCCAACGATTTTTCGAAAAAATTTTTTTTCGCAAAACAAGTTCACATATTTTTTTGAAATACAGTCGAACTTGGATAAGTGAGAGTCAAAGGGACTGACATTTTTTTCTCACATATGGAGGTTTTTCATTAAACCAGGTTTCTCACTTATTGAGGTATTGCAGTGTTATTTCTCACTTAGAGAAGTATAAGGAGTAAATGTAATGTAATGTAATGTGTGTGTGTAGGAGTATATGTGTCCGAGTCTCACTTATAGAAGTTGAGGGCGAATAACAGTCTCAAATATAGAGGTTTCGATACGAAAAATGACTCTCACTTGTAGAGGTTTTCATTTCTCACGTATAGAGGTTTTTGAGGGTAAAAGCAATGTGGGACTTGATAATTATTCTCATTTATTCAGTTTTCTCACTTACCCAGTTGTCACTTATCAAGGTTCGACTGTACTCTTAAACAACGGAAAAACACATTTATGAAATAATTTTTGACCATTTTTTCACCACTTGGCCATTTTTCTTATTATACAATAGAAGTGAGGAAATATAAACAAGAATACTTAAACAGCAGTTCTGCACCAAGTATAATTATACACAATATCATACGCAGAGCCTAATCAAAAAAAAAATTTTTAACACGGCTATCCGTATCCAACTTGGTCATCCGTGTCCAACTTGGTCAAAAATGGCCAACTTGGTCATTCGTGTCCAACTTGGTCAAAAATGGCCAAGTGGTCAAAAAATGGCCAAAAATTATTTCATAAATGTGTTTTTCCGTTGTTTAAGAGTATTTTAAAAAGATATGTGAACTTGTTTTGCAAAAAGAAATTTTTTCGAAATATCGTTGGACTCCAACGATGGAAACTTCAGATACATCCTATTCTCAGAGATTGAGTTAAAAGGTTTTCCCGAAAATCTTCTGGAAATAACAAACGGTTCGGTTTGGCTGTTTCGAACAATTTTCGGGTGATCATTTTGACTAACGTCTGACCGAATTAACGTCTACTCCACTCGGAGTCCTTTTTACTCGCATTTTCGTCAAGAATTCCTAATCGTAAATTTTGCGGGCGGTATCTTTATTCGTTTCGAATAAAGATAATTTGGCTCGTTCGGGAACCTCGACTGCCCTACCAATCCTCGTCCGTTTCGCATGTACTATTTTTTACCCAAATTCCAATCGATAATTCGACGAACAGAGTTCTCCCCCCTCCAGGATTGGTAAATCAATTTCGTACTCCTTCTCTTTTTTTCCCCCCTTCTTTACCCGTGCTACGGGTGGTGCCAATAATCCGATATCGTTTTCGCGCCCCGAAATTCGTTGCCAAAGCTCGACGGTAATGGCTAATCCGTCCCAGGACGGGGATCCATCGACGAGCGGCGGGCCGGGACCCATAACTCGACTCGGTTTATCGTCGTCTTTATGCTCCTCCTCGATCGGAAATACACCGGCTCCGTACGTGTGCGCTCCCAACGTGTATTTATATTGTACACACATCGACTCGAGAAACTTTCCCGAGGAACGTCGGCGATACGACGATTTCGCGAGATCGCTTTTATTTTCCCGCTCGCGCTGGATCTCGTGATTTACGGGGTCGCCGGGATTTTTACAAGCCTCATCAATGCCCGCGGAAACGTCAAAACATTTTCGACGCGAACGAGAGACGAATTGCAGGCCGTTCGCCGAGAGCTGTTTATTGATAAACATCCTATTTTCGTCCGGCGTTTAAAAAAAAAAGAGAGCTTTCGTGCGCGCAATCGGCATATCTAAACGCGGATTTTGACGTGCGCGTCGTAAATCAGCGCCGTTAACGAGGGTGGACGAGGAGTGACGTACGATCGAGCAGCGAGATCTCGTTAACTTTCGGTACGTGTATAAGGGGTGTCGCGAAATATATTTCCGGTTTCGCCGAGAAATTGAAAATTCCCCCCCTCTTATCGTCTTCCAGTGAATAAAAAATTTCGAGAAAAATTCTATTCGGGGCCCTTCCTCTTCCTACGTCTTCCATTTCTCTTCTAGGTCTATACGCGAACTTTTAAGAAATACTCGTAAAACGTTAAATCATCATCCCGTTACTCGCCCGAGCTTCCGCTCCGATCCACCACCCACTCGCACCCGTATTTTTCACCCTTAACTCTCGCGCGGTTATTTGTAAAAATTACTAACCCCACCCGCATAGAGAATAATCGACGGATATATACGCTCGCTTCGGACGAATTCGAACAAATTGCGCTGCTGAAAATCTTTCTGAAGAATGTTCCTTTATTTATTTTTTATTTTCTCTCGAGACGACGCGCGACGTTTGACAGAAAGAAAGAAAAAAATGGTGCGAGTCTTCGGCAATATAGCGTTTAAAGCGAGGAGAAACTTTCTTTTTGTAGATAGGCTCGATTCGAAAGAAAGAGCACGTTACAGTAAGAGGTTCGAAAAATTAAAGTTCAACGATAACGCGATCACCTAATAGTATAAATAGTGGTATAAAACAATAGTTATATTAAACTACGATAGTTAAATGGTCTAACAAAAAAAAAAAGAAGTGAAAATACCTAATAGAATATTAATGAATAAAATGGTCAAATTTTTTTACGATCGTGCGACGAAAAAATAAATCACATTATAGATACATAACGAGTTCGCCGGTATATCGTTCAAATCTCGCCGTGGATCGAGTTTTACGGCTGCGTTTAAGGATCGACTTCGTATTGCCAGGAAGACACGTTCGTAGAACGTTCTACCTACGCGTTGGTTATTGTTGTTATTATTATGGACTAAAATAATAACGAGAAATTCTAATTACTCGCCACTAAAAGCGGGGTTGTAATTTATCGAGCGGTTTTAAATCGTATTTTACGGTGTATAGTCAAATATATTAAATATATACTCAAAGTGACGGAAAGACGATGATGAATTTCGTAGCGGGTTGACGAAAAAAAATGAAATACGTAATTCGAGAACTCGTTAGGTCGATCCTTAACCGCGAAATACACGTCGAAATCGCAAATCGCCTTACGAAGGAACACTCATAGCTACGAAATACTTGTCACATTCCACGAGATCTGTATTCGAGAGAAAAAAAAAGAGAGAACACCTATATCGATCATATTGCGATATTTTCATTCATATCGAGCGGCCTAAGCGCAAATAAAAGAATTAAAAAGAAACACGTTACATATATACACATATATTAAAAAAAAAAAAGGTATATATATATAGCCGAGACTGTCGGTGACAAAAGTGAAAAAGTTACCAGAAAGAGAACGAAATCATGAAATAAAACGAGTGAGACATGTAAGAGTATAAACTTGTTGATTTTTCTGGAAAAATAAGGAAAAACGCGTAATAATCAATCGTCGGTGAAACGCTCGTGACACAGTCATTCTTGCGCTCTTCGATTATTTACGGTTATTACACAAGCACGTTAATATATTTATTATATAGCGAATAGTTGGTGGGAGTAAAATCGAGAGTCCAGCCGGATCGTAAATCATCGGCTGAATTATTGCCCGCTCTTCGACGTGTAACGCGCAAAACTTTGGCGGCATGTGTTCCGCGCGTATACCGACGTCGTATATATATAGCACGCGCGTATATGTATATCGCAGAAGTGTGTCGAAAATTTCGCGCCATATGAGCCACACACGCCGTTTACAGGGATTCATATCGCCGCTCCATACGCTCGACGTTATAATACAGACCGTTCGAAACGCGTTTCGCAACCTCCCCGAGATTTTAATAACCGCGATAAATAAGGAGAAATGGGTCAAATCTCGCGAAGGAATTTCGAAGGAACAAGCGATCGTTCGAGGGTTTTAATTATCCGTGTATAATAACGAATCGATCGTTGGTGAATCGGAAGTGGGTTAACCGGCTTCAATTTTAGAGAAAAACTTTTCCTGATTTTTCCACAATTATTCTTTTTTCGTACACATTCGGCGCCCATCGAGCGCGAATCGAGTTCGTAGGCTTTCTTTCTCTCTTTCTCTCTCTCTTTCCGGGATTCTTTTCAAATTCGGCGTACTACGGTCTCATTTATTTCGGCGACGACGGAAAAGCTCATGCCCCGGTAATTCAGGGTATTCATTGCGCGGCTCGATATCCTCGCGACTTTAATGCACCCTGCCATTTCGAGTTTCGTTCGACAATAATCGCGTCGTTGTAAAACCGGGAGCCCCATTATACCGACACAGCGTAGTTAGAATTCATCATAGGCTACTATTAATAAAATTCTCTCTCTCTCTCTCTCTCTCTCTTTCTCTCCCTCCCGCGCGAGTTCGCGATTGACAATTACCAGCGATTATGCGATTATATATACACAGCCCTTCCTTCGCGCTTGACCCATTATATTTCGAGTGCATAATAATATCGGGGAGAGAGACAGGGAAGAGAGTCCATCGAGCCAAACCGGATTTCCTCCATAATTAAATTGTCGAGTCCGAGATAAATCTCGGCTCGCTAGCTCGGGCCAATCGACGACGGTAATTGGAGCGCGTCTCCGATTGTGGTACACCCTTATAATTCTTTCAAGATTAAACGATCGATACACCGTTTTCTTTATTTATCGGAATCTTCTCTCGTCGTAATTCGCGGCTTTGAAATTCTTTCAGTGAGAATCTAAAATACAGCTTATCGGACTAAAAACACGATCGTTATTTCCTAACTTCCATTAGTTTATCCGACGAACAATTTCGAGGTATTGTCCCTCCATTTGTCAACCTCGTTTGGATTCGACACGCACGATAGGGAAGAAAAAAGAGAGAAAGCGAGAAATGAATAATACAGAGACTCGATAACGCGCAAAACATCGATCAGGAGTAATTCATGATACATTACGCGGACAACAGGCGTTGGCGTTTGTGTTGACGTTTTCGCGCGCGTTCCGGATCTCGCACTTCCAGCGTAAACGTACACAGGTTATATGAACGACATAACAGGTGGTTCGGACGCGGGGGAGGACTCGAACAACGCAACCGATATATGCGCGTCATGAGGATTGACGTGACCGCGCCACGCGCCGTGTGATTTCGCGACGATCGATTCCGACGTGACAAAGAGTACAAATTCAGTAGTAAAGCCTTAAATGCTATCCGACCCTGTAAATCCACACTGGGCAGCTGATTTCACAATCGCTAAACTTTGTGACGTCTTTGTGACGATTTTGTGACATTTTGAACGCACCTTGGAAACAATCCGATGGGTCGTATGGGATTTACGGAAACGAAACTTGGAAACAACGTCGACATTACACGAGTACATTTCGCATTTTCATCATAAGTACATTTATTGTGATGTAATCGTATAACACGAAGGCTTCGTTTTTATGAATAATGCATAGCCGAAGGAACAGCGGGGTGCTGTAGTGGAGCGTCCACTTGAGATGAGCCAGGCAAGACGAAAAATTGCAAAATCCTAAGTGTCCATCTAAAAAGCTCTGCCAATACTCGTCAAAATCCGGTAACAAGCACCCAACGAAGACCCATCACCGCCACCCTTCACATACCCTCGAGGCTCTTCGGAGTTATCCACACTACCCCTTGTTTCTCAACTTCTATATATACGTGACTTCGTTTAACGACGATAATCTGTGTTTCTCTATACTGTACAGTCTATGATCGTTCCTTCTTTGTCTTCTTGCCAGGTTGACCCCAAACCTCACCACCTGTTGACCAAGAAATTTTTTGACTAGCCAAGATCGGAATCGATCTCGACAAATTCGATATGTCTGCATGACCTGGAAAAGAAAAGAAACGATTTTTTCGAATCGAAATGACACTTTTTTCACTTTCGATGTTAAAAAGTCTGCCTACCTCGTCTCACTTTGTCTCACGATCTGTCTGTAAATACAATAAGAGTTTCGAATCGATAACGTACGATTGCGAAATTTCGATGTCAAGCAAATATTCGGTATATCTGTTGACTGTCTATAAACTAGATAACGTTTCTCTACTGCCCGCAAGGTAAGACTCAAATCATTGTACAGAGATGATTGTTTTTCTCGTTCTCCAACCTGTGTCCCCCCTATTTTTACCTAATATATATATATATATATATATATATACATATATAGTCAGCTAGACGTGTGTCTCTCACTATACATAATGTCGTCAATGTTCACGGCACTCTCAACTAGATCCATAAATCTACTCAAAAGCCATCCACTCACTCTCCCCATCAGTCGACAAATTGATAAATACTATAGTTCCAGTTTGTGGCTACGCCAACCTACGAGGTAGATACATATAGACGATGCAAAACGTATATACGCGAACGAGACAAAGGCCAACGCAAGGCTTCGAGCACCGCTCGCGTTATAGTCCTTCTTTCTTTTTTTTTCGTCGTTTTTATATTTCATCCCATCACGTGGCAAAAGAACGACACGCTGTCATTGGCTCGTCCGTTTTATCGACAGTGACTGGTACCGTGAGAAAAAAAGATAGAGAACGAGAGCGAGAGGAGGGAGAGAAATCGCGTACGACAAACCGGGGCGAATCGAAAATGGTATTATTATCGAGATTGGTGTATGCTTATATATACGAACCCGAAATAAAGCCAAGAACCGAGGTGTTGGACTATAAATCTCTATATCGTTACGAATTCGCGGTCGTCCCTGAAAAACACCGGGCCATATTCCGTACCCGCTGGCGCGTCACGTCGAAATATAACTCGCACGTGAAATTACGGCTTTACTGGGTCACTGCGTCGTCCCTCCCACTTTCTCTCACTCTCTTTCTCTCTCTCTCTCTCGCTTTCTACGGTTATAATGGCATATATAGAACTCCGTGTGCAGAGGAACATACGAAAAAAACGAGAACGAAATAAAAACTCTTGACCCACGCGAGCGCGCTCGACCGGTCATAACGGACTCTTTATTTTGTCACGGTGCACAATTTTCGCCATTTTTTCCCCCCTACGATTTATATTTTTTTCATTTTTTTTTTTCATCGTAGAGCCGAATACGCAAGCACAAGTTAGCCAAACGTTACAGGGCGTCTCGAAATCATTTATTTCGGGGGACGAAGAAGTTCTTTGTAACGTTTTTCGTTGGAAAAATTATTGCGTCGATGTTAATGTCGGAAAATCGGCCTCGCTCGAAACTGAGTTTCATTGGAAAACGAAGGAAAACGATTGGTCGAGAATTCCGTTGTACTTCTTCCATTCGAGAGTTCGAGACAGAACGATTATTTCGGGATGGCCTGTATTGTAAAGAAAAGAAAAACCTTAGGGGGTAACGTAGAAATATGAAAGTTCTTTCGCTACGCAGTAAAGAAAAAGTAAAAGACCGACAAGTAAAATAGCGATTGTCGTTCAGTTAAAAAGTAGTTTCGAGGAAATAGGTTTTAGAATGTACATAGGATACTATGACCGAGCGAGAGTACGTCGTGTGCGACTGATTTCTTTTCGCATTTTTCTTTCGACTTTGTCGCAGTACGTACATAAGATTAGAATTCTCCGAGGCACATACATAGAGAAGTATGCGAGAGAGTGCAAGAGGAAGCGCACGTGTGCGTTTTTTCATTTCGTTTTTGGTTGACTCGTTGATTTGTTATTAGATAAAATGGGAACCGAGCTTTTTACGTAGGTTATTAAGTTTTTTTGACGCGTAGTAGTTGACTATATCTTAGCGAGAAACGTATAAAAAAATACGAGATTAAAAGTAAAAAAGAAAATAGAAAATAAAAAAAAAAACAGTAGATTAGGTGAGCCTGGCGTGCAACAATGTAGTGTGTGCTTGTGGTGTGGATTTCAGCAGGCGTACAGTCAGTACATCCCGGCGACGAGGGCCGAAGCTCCGGGTGCCCAGGGCGGGCAGACCGGTGTCGCAATGGACGGCACGTACCTGGTCGAGGCCTCGTTCTAAGCGTCGCTATTCAAAAAACATATAAAAAAAAAGTTAACACGATCTCGTTAAAAAAAAATATAAAATTGTCCGCTATACGTCAACCAACTCGCCACGAAGTTCTAAATTGCAAAAAACTCGCTGATATATATATACGATTCGGCAAGAAAAGTATTTTCCAAAAACAAATCAGATATGATGAGAATATATATATATATATTTATATATTTTGCAACGAGAGCGAGCAGCGCAATTGCCACTTGCGGAGGTTGTACGTACAGAAATATCGCAAAGGATCGATCGGAATTAAGCAGAATAGAAAAGAGTAAAATAAATAAAAAAAAAAAAAAATAAAAAAAAACGCAAAGTAAAAATCTAATAACGTCATACAACGAAACATCACTGTCAATAAAAAAAATGAAATTCTTCTATTTCCTCATTTCCGTGCCACCCTTCATCTTCGTCGACGAAATCGCCACCACCACCTCCAACTATGCGACATCGACCGGGACCGATCCAACTTCAACGGCCACCTCTCTGACGTCATCGCCATCGTCAAACAAAAAAAAATTAACCGAACGAAAAAAAAAAAAAATTAATCCTGTCATCGCGACTTCATCATCGTCCATCGTCGCCACCTCCTCGTCATCGTCTGCGCGTGTCCCGGCTCCCGGACGTCTACTTCTTCTTCTTCTTCTTCTTCTTCTTCTTCTTCTTCTTCTTCTTCTTCTTCTCTCTATCATCGCATCATTCGACCAATATATAATTAAAACCACTCTTATCACTCATACGATGAATGGGGAAAATAAATAACGAATCACACGCCGATATCAATCGAAACGAAAAATCAATGAAACGAACGTGTCATCCGTTTCGTATAATAACGAATATCCACGAATCGATCGTAAACGACCAACGCAAAATGGACTGGCGTACATTCCATGCACGTACACGGTGCATTAAAAAACAAAAATTCACGACGGATGCAAAAATGATACGATTACGAAACGAAAATAAAAACGAACGTGCGAAAATTGGAACACCCCCCCCACCGAACGTTGGCGAACTGGGGTCTCGAACCGATACGAAATAAAAAAAAAAAACAAATGGAACGAAAATAATATGCGAACATACGGTGACGCACGTAATAACGATTCGATATCCGTATTTGGGGCGCTCCGGAACGATTTTCGGCCGCGGTGTGTGCGACCGCGCAGAGCTTGTCGTATCAGCTCACCTCGAACGAGAGCAAGGATAGAGTGGTGCTCGTATATGGCGACCGTATACAAGTGCGAAAAAAGGTAAAGAAAAACTGTGTGTTGCCTGGCCTTGGATATATAAGCGATTATCGCGGAGAGGATCGATCGATATATAAATATATTTTTACATTTGGATATATATCTGTCTATGCAAAAGTCTATTCACGAGGTTCGAGTGTAAATTCGAGGATTCGGAGAACGAAAAAATAATAATTAACGGGACGAAAATCTAGTACTGGCTCAAAAAGAGAATGAATCTTTTTTTTGTCTAATTACGGAAAAAAAAGGAACGAGACGAAAGGACAACTCGTACCGAGATGGCAATCGCGATCGCGTGGCTGATCGTGCCTGTCTGGCTTTATGGATGTCCGCGCGCTTTATCCAGAGTCCACACGTCTCCCGCTTATTGTATCTTCGTGCTTACATAGTTGGTGCCACCGTCATTTTATTTACTATTCCAAATATATCACCTATCTTTCGACTACTATCGATACCTTGTCGCTCGATAATGTATCACGAGGTATGAATCGAGTGGCTTCCAAAAAAAGTGAGCGAACAATCCCGGAGCGAATGTACGAGGAGATTAAATTCCGATTAGCGTCGTTTTTTTCGAGGCCGCTCGTCTAGATGAATAGCCTTTTTACGTCATTTAAAATAGCGTAGCGCTGTAGACCGTTATTAGGAAACGTTTCGTTTTTTTTTTATCGGCTACATAGCGAAACATACACACGCACACGCCAATGAATTAGAGACGGTGAGGGAGAGAGATAGAGATACTCTCTTGGCGTTCTGCCCGTTTACATATATATACATACATACGATCTCTCCGAAGCTTGGGGCTGATCGCTAGATTGGCTTTTGACTGTTTACACGGACCCTAACTCGACGGCATGCCTCGCCTAATCTCCGTGCTTTTAATCCTCGCGCACGTCAGACATCGCACATACACACGCTCTCGCACATCGACACGTACGGGAAGCTAAATTGACTAGGGATTATCGACGCTCGAGTATATAATCCTTCTCGATATTGCCGAGTTCGTCTTATCTCGAAATCTGTTTATCGATTGCTCGTCTACGACTTCTTCGGAGCTTGCAGAAAAATTAATTTCCCATTGTTTACTCTCGAGGAAGTCGATCCGTTGGAAAAATTCGGACTGGATTTGTCGCGTGAAAAAAGTACTGTTTTTCAACCCTTTGACTGCTAAGGACGCATATATGCGTTTGTCACTTTTTTCAAACACCTACACAATTAATACATTGTTGATCGGTCACGAGTAAAATCATGCTATATTCCATTACGTATAAATAATAGCCGGTCAGCAAAGTGTTAATACCATTATACGTGTGTGAGATGCGTATAAATGCATTCCTTATTATCAACAAAATTTAGTCTAGCGAAAAAGTATTCAGTCCACAGCGATGACATAGGCCAGGAGCGCTCCGCAGTCAAAGGGTTAAATTTATCGCATACGTTACACTTAACGAATACGGTTTTGAATTTTATCGACTAGCTGGTACCGCGAGCGCTTTAGGAAGACGGAGAAGGCGAGGAAATCTGTCTCGTTTTTTTCCTGCCGGGACAAATTCGTGTCTCAAACGGGCGCGAGACCGGAAGTAGATCGGTGTGACGTCTCGTAGCGGCGTAACATGCACAGAGAGTGTGTAAGTACACGCGCGCCTCCTGCCCGCGACAGATGACGAATTAATGCAACCGAGCGCGCGCGTCGGCTATGCATGCACCCGCAGTGCGACTCGCGTACAGCTCGCAAATGCGCCACCGACCT